>JAZGTK010001038.1:0-46331 GCA_036877625.1 Ambastaia sidthimunki | reverse complement strand
CATATATATCTCACATCCTCCATATTGATCCATGGAAGGGTCATTGATAGCTGGTTATTCAGCCATTCAATTTATAATGAGCCTGTCTTCAGCTGGCTGGAGAGCAGAGCCAGCATTCGCAACTGTGTGCGCTGTAGGTAAATGCAAACTTTAATATAGATCTGTACATGTTTACAACAGTGGATTGGTTATATTCTACACTTTTGTAGTATTGTGTTTCTCTCATCTAAGGTCAGTTTATTGTTAGGCAGGTTTTTGCACCCTCTTACTGACCATTGGAATTACAAAGGCTTTTGCTACTGTGCCATACTGTACTAAGACATGTTTACTTCTATATGCAAATGAACCTTGTTATGATTAGCTGATTAAGTTCCCTTATACACTTATATAAGGGAATTCCCTTATATAAGGGAACAAACTTTTCTGCTTTAAAAATTTGTTCCTGTTGGGGTAAATGTATTTGACACTTTTTTCTTGCCTGTGTTGATGTATTTCCTGTTAAAACAGGAAGCTGAGGCAGGCCATATTAATGGACTTGTTCTTACCAACTAAGCCAATAGGCTTTAGTTCATGTCATAGTCCAACGAAACTATTATTTAGTACTTGCTGTTACTATGCTAGAGGCGTTTACGCATTGGAGGGAAGGTGGCATTCTTGTTTTGGAGAGCATTTGATTGGACAAAAAGTTGTATCTGCCAATGTGAACAAGATGATGGCATTAATCTTAACATCAGGATTTGTAGAACTGTACTTTTTTAATACATCAATCTGCTCAAGTCAACCATATTCAGCTTTGAATACTGATCTTATCTCATCAAATACCCATATCAAGGAACGCTTAAAAAACAAGCAATCTACGTTTAAAAGATATGAGACAGTTCTTCATTCATGAGCTGGAATGAAGCTGTACCACTTAGCAGATATAAAATGTGTTGTGGTGTTTGACCAAAGAATGTAGATTAGAATAATTTTGGGTCTTCTGATAAAAACGTTTGTAAGCAAAACATCAATTTGACCTTCTGTTTCACCTTTCATTATCTTAATAACTATGTTCTCCAGTGTAGCTTAGAAAGAAAAGTTGGACTTTGGAAAGAAGCCCAAAGATTTACACAGTCCCCCCCAGATCCAGTTATCATACAGCATAATTATGTACAGTAGACTGTACTGTAGAGATACTGTAAATCACTTCAGACAGCAGGCTGGTGGTAATCAGCTCTTTTCTGAGTGTTATGTGTTTATAACAGGGATCTAGGTTTCTGTGCTATGATGATGTGCAGTGTCTTTGTTTAATGTTATCTTGTGTCTGAAATAATCACCAGTAATATAGTTCAACAGTTATGTAATAAAGTTCAAAGCCCTTTAATTATGTGAAAAGCACATAAACAATGAGCAGTAAAAGAATACTTAGTTCTTTCATAATAAAGGCCTTCTGGAAGAATTTTTACTAGATAAACTAACTGAGTACTATATAATATATGTGTATCGTTTAATGACAAACCAGCTTCCCACAAATAACTACACAAAAATAATTGTTTGTCAAAGGTTTGTCACATTATGATCACAAGTTGTTGTGTGAATACATAGCCTCATTGGGACTCATTCCTCAGATGACGCTCATTGAAAATCTGATCATATTAAGCAAGAATAACTTGTGTATATATATAACTAAGAATATAAGAATATCTGTTCTAGATCTCAGTGCAGAGGTCAACATGCCCACATCACACAGGAAGCTATTATGCAATGAACATGACGATTACGGTAGTAAAGTTTCCCAGTATCTAGTATCTAATATCTAGGCTAATGAATTATGTACAATATGACCTTATATTATAGTGATAGTATTTGCCTTTTATTACAAAGCTGTTTTTTAATCCAACTTGTCAAGCATCAAAAGGTTTTCCATTAACCTTTGCACATAATTTCAAATTCTTTTCTTGTGCCAAATGTAGACTGGCTTGCTTTAATAGTTTCTAAACAAATCGCTGGTTGTGTTCAAAAACAGCATTAAGTCACATCGAAATCCAATGTTTGTATAACATCCTGTCCTTTAAACTGTCTTCATCTGGTTTAACTTATGATTGAGTTACTACCTGAATATTATTCATTATAGTGTTTAAATTGTGTTGGGATGGTTGTAAAGTTCACTTGAGTTTAAATTAGATTCTCAGACATGAAAAAACGTGATGTGCTTTCAGAGTATAAAACCAGTTTCCTTAGGAAGCACCTTCACACAAACACACTTCCAGATAAATCATAGACGAACTAGGCAGAACTGGCTATTGTTCAATGAGTGTGTGCTTGCTGATCACATCCCCAGCTGTTCTGATGTGCTATCATCATGTACTTAAACAGAGTTTGCTTTTCCCTACACACTTCTTTGTTAAGAGCAGACGGCATAGAGTCAAGAGTTTGCTCTCAGTCAACATCACTATGTATCTCTTAAACACGTTCCTGGTCCTATGAGCACAATTCACAAGTTCACATTGTTTCCAATAACAAAATAGTTTGTAATCTTTCATCAAAATGTAATGACTCTTTCATTTAGCATGAGGACTAGATGGAATTACATCTTTCTCTTCTCATTAGCATCTTCTTCGTTTTAGGTATGCCTTACATTTTCTGGTACAGAGCGGCCTAGCCTACGGCGTTATGATTTTCACAGGAGTGGAACACATGCACAGGTGAGTGCCGGCCTCAGAAAATACCCACAATCCTTTGCAGCGTCAAATCGGCCATGCTTCCAATATCAGGAGCAGCCAGACGTCAAATCAAAAAGCAAACATACCATGACCCTATGCTATGTCCCAGTGTGCCCTACAGTGAGCAAATGGCGTAGTCAATAAGTTATTGCCCTCCAGTTCACCGTATTGTCTTTAATCCAGAGCAATATGATGAATCATTCGTCTAGCTCTGTGATTGGTTCGTTGAAGATTAATCCATATCGGTCTCACTCATCCATTACATTCTTAGCAGTAAACAGGCCCGGGGGGGAACCAGTAAGCGTATGTTGTCATCGTTTGTTCCGCAAGTCTCATGCTGGGTGTCGGCTCGCTCTGATCTGAGGTTAGATGGATGGATGTGCTGGACCATGTGGGGCTGTCTTCTGCTCAGGGCGGTTCTATAAATAAACAGTGCTGCTCAATACAGATTACTATTCTAACCAGCACATATGGAGTTCTTTATTATGTGTAACACTACATCAATTGAAAACAAGGAAACTAGATGGTCAGTACATCTTATGAATGAGTTATTTATGACGATCTTTCGTCCAGTCAACTCAGGCAATTGATGTTTGATGATTATTGCAGTTGAACCCAACTTGGAAACTCCAAGTTGTTATTTATTGAGATGTGGACGTGTGACATAACACAGGGTTTCTACATAACAAATATAAATGATAAAATACAGGAAGTTATAGGCTGTGATTTTGTTGATAATCACACACTGGCAACACAAATACAAGCATTGCAATATAGTTTCTTCTTTATTCATGTTTTGAGAATCTGAACAGAACATAGACATGAATCGGTTCATTGTTTTACAAATTGTTGTCAGTTGCTTTGGATTAAAGGGGATGAAAAGTAAATGTAAATATGGTCAGAAGCCAGAGATGTTAGGTAAGAATATCTATAGTAAATATAATTTTCATCTATCTGTATCATTTTCATGACATCTGATTGTGAGTAGATAATGGTGATGGTCCAGTCAGACTGGTTTTCTGTAATCTGGGGTCATCTGTTCTAGGTCAGTTGACCGTAGCACATTTATCAGAATATCTAGCCCTGCCAAAATGATTTGTGACCTTCTGCTGGTAGAACAGGTCATGATGACAGGTTGACCCTTGACCCCCAGACTAATCATCACAATTTCACATGTAATCAACTATGAATAACTGGTATAGTGTCTAAAAAATGTTCTGGGTTCTAAACAGTTTAACCATGCTCCAGGTTCAATGCAGGTTTACCATTTGTCAGTTTGATAAACAAACACAAATTAGTGTACACAGTAATACACTTACAATTAAAGTTCACAAGACTGTAACATTTTGATGTGAGACTAACATGATAAAATAGCTTATCAGTCTTGCCTGTGCCAAGTTATGTTCAAATATAAAAAAAAAAAAAAGGTTACCAGAAAAGAGCAGAATGTATTTCCCTTATTCCTTCCCCATAGACTTTTATAGTAAGTGCAGGTCAATATTATTCTTGTGCTATTTGTTGCCATGCCACAAATACTATTGATGGAGCCTGGCAACAACTTGTGCTGAACCTGGAACATTCGTAACCCATAAACTTTGGTTGCTACTACACAAGCTAGACCTTGAACAGATGCTTTAAACCTGGATATGTTGATTTATCTTCAGTACTTTACTGGCTAATCATACAGGCTTTTTTTACCTGAACTTTGCATATTGGGTATGTGACAGCATGCCATGTCACACAATAATCAGTAGTTTCATAATCTGATAATGTAACAATAATGATGTTTCTCTTGTACTGCACTTTGGACCCAGGCCGTATGTCCTTATATATTTGAATATTTGTCTCTAAGAAAAGTAAACAGTGCTGACTTCTTATCTATAAGAATTTCCGTGGACATTCTGTGAGATCATAGACACAGAGTGTTCCTGCAGAGAGTCTGTGTTAGAATGCAACACTACAGAAGAAACTTCAGAGACGGCAGGAGCTGATCACTCTGTAATGAAGTCATGCCGTGCTCCACTGCTCGGAGAGATGAGAGCGGAAAGCAAAGAATGATGGGAAATTGAAAAACAGCGGTAGAAAACAGACATTTGTGTTTGTTTGTGTGAGGTGTATGTGTGCAGGGGTTTTGAGAGCAGATAATCTGAGTTCTTTGAGAGGCTGAGGTTACACAAAAAAACATTCAATAAAATTAAAAGAACTTTATAGATCTTTTTGTATAAACTTTAGTTAATTTAGGCTTGTGTAATAAACACATTAAAACATAGATAATCATATTTTAAGTAAGCAAGATATGGTAATAAAATAATGCAAACAGCAATATGCTCACATGCCTTAAAATCACTCATAGCTCAACAACAGCCACCAAGACCTTGATACTTATACTCTGAGATGGGGACAAAAGAAGTTCTCTGTGGGCTTGTTCTATCACACAGTGGTGCGATTGCTCCCTATTTAATTAAAAACGACACCTTTATGGCGTGATGTATTGCTTTAATATGTTTTTATATGTTACTCAGGCATGTAAGGAAAAGGTTTAGGATGCAGACGAGACCTCGTCCTCCAAGTGCTGAAAATTCACCTCTGCGTCTCACCTTTATAAATTACTATTTCGGAACTGCATTATTGGCAGACAAAAACAGAACCAATCAGGAAAGAGTGTGAGAACTGCATCATGGGTAACTGGAACTCTTGTCTGTCTTATTGGAGATGAACAGTGTAAATGTATATGGTTAAGTCTCAATCAGTTCACTGGGTGTTGAATCAGTATCATGTACAGGAATTGAGACACTGGCAAGATCCCTTATTCTCTATGCTTTGAGACACAAATTACTGATATTTATCAGTTAGCATAGCTATTTGTTTAACTTATTGCCCTTTGAAATACAATTGCCTTACATGTCCTAGTAACTTTCAGCTGAAAATTATATTTAAATCATACAAAATCTAAAAATCACACACTTCTCCTTTTTCGTAATTTTGTAATTTGATTGTTATAATGCAACTTCTCACTTCATGAGAAGTGAGAAGTTGATTTCCACATTTAGTTTTTAATGTTCAGTGTTAATCTGCGGTTCTCTTATCTGACAGTAAAAATGAGCTCCACAAGGCCATGAGTGAACGGCATCAATGCAGCTGAGAGTCAGTGTGTGACTGTGGTGAGGATTTCTGAGCACACATTACTATTTTGGCACAGGTTTAGTTCTGTTGAGATGTTCTGTGCTCTTTATATAATCTCTGGGATCTGCTCACTGTATATTTGTTTCTGGTTTGTTGCTGTGGTTGCATTGATTACTATTATTGGTAAAGCTCATTGGGAAACATTCTGTGTGACTCGTAGGAGAAATAAAGCTGAAGGAAGTCATGTGTCTTTCTCACCCTGGGATTTGTTACATAACACTTCCCTGCCTGTTAACATTCTGGCAATGTTTTTTCAACATTTAAAGGGACACGCTCTGTTCTTTAATTGTATTACTTTTTTGCACCAGAAACATCAGCTTTCTTTCCGTCTTTTTGTTCACATTTTTACTGTGTTGTTGTGTGTTGTTAAACTGTTGTGTGGGACATTGAGACAGTGTGCTGGTGTTAGTACATACTTCGGATATATTGGGATAAAAGTTGATGCTTTTTGCATGCACGGGTTCAAACCTAACTTCACTCATTATCTTACAATTCATAATCACTAAACTTAAATAAATATGCACACATACAAAGTTAATATAATAACTTAAAGGGTTAAGGGCCAGAAGTATTAATGACACGAGAACACAACACCCACTTGTGTTTGGTGAACATTTGTTGATAGACTTAATATATAAAAGCTATAAGAGCTTCCAGCATTGCTGTAGGGAATTTCTGTCCTTCATACACAATGGAAGATCAGTGAGTGATGTTAAGTGGTGACTGTGGTCTGGCTCACAGTCGTCATTTCAGTTCATGTCAGGTGGTGTTCAATAAGCTTTGGGTCTGGGCTTTGTACAGGCAAGTTTAAGCTAGATGTTACTAAAACCTGTTTGTCTAAGTTGATTGTATGCCTGTATGCTTAAATTAATGGACCTGTCAGTGCTGGGTGTAATTAGAAAGGGGTGTCCATATACTTCAAGACTTGTGGTTGTAGTTAAAGGTTTATCTGCTCCCATAAAAAGTTGCAGTTAATACAGTGTTAAAACAAAGAGTTTTTGTGCTCCTTCAGCTTTTTGATAGCACACACAATGATGCTCAGAGCCCATCAGCAATGTGTTCTGCAGTTGTGACTGTTGGTGGGTGGAAACCCGAAGGTTTTTGCCTCAGCCTAAAACTCCACTTAACAGCACTTCAGTCTTTGATAACTTTCAGTGCCTGTTATCTTTGCTTTTGAAGAGGCATCATAACCGTATTGTGGGAAGAAGTTAATAAGCAGAGCTGAAATGCTCTAAAAAGATTTGATAACATTGTTGTGATCTCACGCTTTAGTTGGCAATAAAACAAAGCAGTCATGTTCACTCTCTCCCCACATAAATCTGTTTGTGTAGTATGCAAATTACTTGCATGAATTGGCTGACATTTGATATCTGATATTACAGATGTTGTTTCAGTAATGTAGAGCTATTTTTAGGCGAAGTCTCTTACTGAGGGTATTTATGGGGATAACAAATGCTTATTCTAAATAAGTTGCAAAATAATGGATGTGTTATTTTCTTCTCTGTTGTGTTCTGTTGTAAAAACTATTGTTTTCTTGTGCTGTTTTTCTGCAGTCATTTTTGAAATCATTGCATTCCGATTTTGTTTAAATTTAACACAGTGTCTAAACTTTATTTGAAACAGGTTTGTTAAAATATATACAAATACAATGTTCCAATTTACACTGACACTTTAATAATTGGTGAGTTAATTTTAGGTTGATGTTTGTAATTGCCTTGAATTTATTTCAGCCCTTTGACACTTTCACACATATGAAAATGGTTGTTAATCGTTTTTAAAGTTTGCCTCCTATTTTGCCATCCTCTCCATAGATACTGCTTTGTGGTTACCCTGGGTTATCTCAGTTTCTGCCAGGTCACCAGAGTTTATGTGTTTGACTATGGCATGTACTCAGCAGACTTCACTGGGTAAGTTAATTAGTTACTGAGTATTTGTTTTTTAAAATGTTAGATTGTTAGCATGCTAAATCACATTGCGCTAGCAACTCGCTAGCATCTTCTAGACACATCTCTTAATTCATTGCTTTTTAAGTACCACGGCTAAAAATGTTAAAGCTAAAACAGGTCAACTAGATCTTACTAACTCAGTTGGTGTTGGATGACTAGTTGACTAGTCAAGCACCCTGATCCATGCATAGTGAATACACACACCTACTCCAGAATCATGACTTTCCTCTCTGTGTTTCAAGGCCCATGATGGTTATCACACAGAAGATCACAAGTCTGGCCTTTGAGATTCATGATGGTAAGAATTTCACACTTTTTTTTTTGCCATTTCAAATCCAAAATTTATGGTTTAAAAGCCATAATAGTAAATTCTCCGTTACAAAATCAGCCTGATAACAGTATTTGCAGGGCTTGATAAACTTTTTGCCTAGTCTTTTTAAACCTCCACCCATCAGATTAAACTTCTGTAACTGATTCGGCTTAAACGGCTAACATGCAAACTCCATTCAGACTTGTAGATACAATGAATAATTCATTTAGAAGCATAGGGATTAACCCCTGCCTTCACTTCTACATCAGCTCCCAGTATTCTGGGAATGTTTTGTAGTGTACGGATTTGCTGCCATTCACCAGAGTTCACAAGTATTAGTGAGTTCAGTTCCCAAAGATGTTCAGTGAAGGGCCTCCCCAAACCTATCTTGAAGGACATAACTGTATAAATTGCCATTGTTTGTGGTAGCATTAAAGACCCCATGCAATCAAAATGAGACTTTTGTGGCTTTTACCTATGTGCTAGTGAACTTCTAGAAGTTTGTGAAGCTAACTTTTAGCAGATATACGCATTTAAAATGTACAGTCTTTCTATTTCAGGAAAACGGTTTAAAAAATATTCAGATTTTTGTCTGGTTGAGTGCTCTTTAAAATGAAAATTCCTTTCTCTCCTAATGCCACCCACATCATTGCAATACTTGTTTATAAGCTTTCTTGCATTTGTTGCATTCAAACTGAATTGTAATTTTTCTTTGCCTTTACACAGCAAAGATGATGTCACAATGTGAGTTAATTACAAAACTCTAAAAAGATGCTTGCTGATGTAACATTATACTTGCATAGAACTAAAGACCCAAAACCAAAGCTAACCTAAAGCTGTGACTCTTTTTGTTTGCTGCCTTACAAGCAGTGGTATTTCCTTCAGGAAATGCACATTTATGGTTTCCTTCCATACCAGTGTTAAATGCTCTGTGAATTACATAAGAGCAGTCGAACCCTCTCGATACGCCATGTCCTCATATATCATTTACACTGCTGGCTCTGTGCTCCATTGAGTGGGCCAGTGCTGTTTGGGTTGCCTGCTGGAGGTTTCACAGCATAAACCACATTCACCTCATTCGAATCACTGTGGCTTCTTATGCAACTTTGCGAGATGTGTTTACTGTGATGCTAATTATGCTGCATTTCCACATAATTCTGGACGATCCGGCTCATTGATAAGGGATTATGAAGACTGGGTGGTTTCAGAGTTAGCAGACTTCCCTTCCTTTGAGTGTGTTAAAGCCAAAAATGAAACCCCTGTCATAATTTGCTTACTTTCACATCGTTCCAAACCCATATGACCATCTTTCTTCCACGAAACACAAAAGGTTAATTACAAAATCCTGAATAATAATGAAAACAAAATGAATTTAATGGACCGAAAGGGCAACAAGTGCTAATTCTGTTTGGTCCATTTAACTAAATGTTGCTAAACTAAATAACTAAATTATATTCAGAGTCTTCTGAAGTTATGAAAAATATGAAAGCTTTGTGCAGATATTAAAACACCTGATTATTCACTTGGAAATCTAATCTCAATGTATTTTAAACCAGATACGTCAATCCAGTTCATTAACTCTGTGTGAATGATCTGTTTATAATTCATATCAATCTTGTTTTAGATTCACTGACACAGTTATAGTCTTCTCCTCTCATAAAACAATTGTTATATGTCATAATCAAATGTTCCACTTTTATTAACCTTTTTTGTCATTTTAGAGCTTGACGGCCCCAATGCTCCTTCACTTTCAGTACATGAATGTTCACCTAAAGTTCAAGTCCTTTTATGCTGACAGGGTTGAAACATTTGGTTAAACCGCTCTAGTATTATCAGTGACTGGCTGAGTGCCCAGCTAAACAGTGCAACTGATAAGATAACAAGATCAGAGACCAGCCCAGCATACCACAGAGCTAGATGAGACTGAGTCACTTTCACAGTCAAACAGCAATATCATCACAGTCTCCACCTTTCCTTAAACAGGGTTATGGAAAAATGAAGAGGGCACATCCCGTTTCCCTGAAGTGTTGGCTCACAAAACAGCTGACATTATAATCCATGTGTATTAAAAAGTTATGCAACTCACTTGTCCCTCCTTCAGTTTATGGAAAGCTTAACTCAGACCAGTAATAATTTACCTTTTGCCGTTTATTATTATGTATGATTTATTATTTTAAAACAGAATCCCTGGAACTTTCCCTAAGCAATATTTTTAAATTACACTTATTTTACTTATTTGTTGATTTTACATGCTTTTAAAAGATTGAGGTTTATTGGAACTGTGCCGTAGTGGTTTACACACATGCCCTAGACGTGTTAAGCCTTGGTGCTCGTACAGGATGCACAGTTTTGAACCTAGCCCGTGATGTTTACGAACCCCATCCCCACCCTCAGTCTCTTCTATACTCTTTATTTAAATTAAAATGGCAAAAGCAACCTAATAAATAACAGCTGAGAATTAGTGCATCTGTGTAATACTTTGCTTCAGCCCAGTCAGTAAATATCATTAGATGCTGTTTGATGCTGTCAAATGCTTGTTGAAAAAGAACAGGATTGTGTGTGCGCACGTCGCCACGGTTACACGCTATTTCCCAGCAGCCATTAGGGCTACAGGAGTTGATAATCTATCTGTCAGTGCATTGACTGTGATGAATGAACAAAGGCTTGATCAGTTTTCTTCACTGAAGCGACACTTCACACCCCAGACTGAAAAAGAGCCGCTCAGCTCACAGACAGACTCTTAATTAACACTTGCAGTCAGCTAATAAAAACATGTTCTCTGTTTAACTTGTCAAGATACAAGCCTTCAAGTTCTTTAACTACAGTCAGACTATTTTTTAACATTACACTACACTACAATACAAGTTACTAACAAAACTAGCTAATGACATTGATTTTTGTTGGGTTAAAACATGAACTAATGGAAAAAATACAGGAGTTTGTTACTAAACTACAAAAGCTTTGTTACTATTGTCATGCTACGGAAAAATGTTAAGGCAGCAGCATCGCTATGCATAGTTTTGACTGGATTACACTACACTACTAAAATCATGTGGTGTAATCCAGCCTTTAGTTAGTTTTCAGTGTAGTGTGACCTCTGGTGACTGTAGGTTTAATTTAAACTTTGTGTTGCCACCTGTATGTGAGTACAGCTTCTGTTTGTACTTGCTGTGTGTGTGTGATTTTTGCTCATCACATGGGCTTCATTCACACATATTTGCTGTGTCAGTGTTTAGCTGCTGTTTCTGCAGGTTAGTGTAAACCACACAGACCTCAGAACACTTACACTGCTACAGAAGTAACACTGCTACCTTATAGTCAAATACAACTTTATCTCTTATTTGTTTTTTGGTTTCTGAAAATGTTCCTGATTTGCAATGCATTGTGGGTATGTGTTTGATAAGCTTGTGCATATTATGTTTTTTTAAAGGTTTGGTGAAACGAGAGGAGCATTTGAAGCCCAGTCAGAAGTTGCTTGCTGTCAGGTATGTGTGAAAGGTATGTTTGTGTGGGTGGAGATCATTTACTTATTTACTCTCTGCCTGATTTAAAGAACCAAAAAAACGTTTGTGTTCTCACTGTAATAAAAACTAGTGGAAATTAAAAGCATGCATATAAATTCAATGACAAGTTGCAATTGTTTTGTCATAAGCATCTTGGCACAGTGTGCAATTCCTGTGCCAGGAGTGGCACCAAAACTGAATGCCGAAAATAATTCAAATGATACAGTCACGTCATCTTCCACAAACTCGCTCCAGACTCACACTATTGGTTGAGGCAGATGTTGTATCGGAACACTCCAAAATTTTCCAGGCGATGTTTTAAACACCACAGAGCTAAAGTTTGTACATTCTTGAGGAAATGAACAGAAAATATTTATGGTCAGGGGAAAGCATTTTAGTACAAAAAATACACACTTCTCATTTAAGAATTGTCTTTTCTAACCGAGACAGATATATTGAGACAGATGTTAGAGACCTTTTAACTGATCAAGTGTGTAAACTAATCCCCTCCAGACAATGTTTAACATTCTTTCATATCAACAGTTTTGAATATGATATTGCAGTACTGCTTCCAAAACCATAAAATCAGTTGCATGGTCGACAAGCAGTGTATCATTCACAAGCAGTGCCTGAAAATTGTTGCCAAGCAACGGAACATTCCCACTACACCATGTGAGCCAGGATCCACACAGGAAGTTGTCAGGATTCTGAGTGGGGGGGCTGCAAGGTTAGGAAATCACACCCTGGAACACCCCAGAAGGAGTGCGGTTTGGAACAATGTTGGCACTAAGGCACTGAATTCCCTGTGACTCCGAATAATAAAACCTGTCATGCTGAGTGGCATTCCTGTTAAATTGCCCCCTAGAATATGATAATAGTGCAAAATAGACAAAAAACACACATTTTGGTTCTTGACACTGTGTGTAACTTCATTATGCTTACATGGTAAGTTATTGTCACTGTTTTTTGTGTGTTTCCTGTGCAGAAAGATGCCCAGCCTACTGGAGTATCTGAGTTATAACTGTAATTTCATGGGGATTCTGGCAGGCCCGACCTGCTCCTACAACGATTACATTGCTTTTATAGAAGGCAGATGCTACGAGCCCAAACACCTGGAGTCAAACGGCAAAGAGAATGGAAAACTAAAGAAGAGCGACCCTTCGCCTAAGGTACGGGACCCCCGTGCCCTCTTGCACCCTCTGGTGATCATTTGTGGTTAATTTCAGAGCTGAGATTTGAGCTTTGTTCCTTTTCTGTCCTTCAGCTGTAAATAGAGATAATTGTAAATGATAGGAAAGGACACAGTGTAGTCAAACATAAAACCCTGCATAAGACAGAACCAGTTTTTTTGAGAACTTGATTTGTGAGCAATGCTGAACAATGCTACTCTTGTGTAGAAAGTTGTGAAGCTGATAAAGTTCACAGGCTGAACATAAAAAGACACAAACTTTTCTTTGTGAAGAACTTTATTCAGGATAATGGTTTTGGGTAAAGAAGAATGGAAGAATTAATAAATAGATGAATTAATGAATACATTTATAATTTAATGAATTTAAACACGTCTTATTTCTGAGGCCTGAGAGTTAAGAGTGAGTAGAGCTCTGGTAATAAATATGGTCTTAACATCTTTTCTTCCTCGGGAACTTGAGGAATTAAATTCTCAATGCATTGACCTTCAGCAACAGCTTTAACCAGCTCCCAACTTTCCTTTAAAAGCCCCAGAGCTCATTAAATACTGTCAGTGATTTATGGCTTTCAACCCTCAATAGACAAACAACAACACAAACATTTGTTGAATCACAATGAGACTCTCTTGTTTATCGATAGTGATCTGGCAAAAGTAATTTATACACTAATAAATAAATGTCACAAATGTATAAATGTCAAAAATGCAGCATGCAAATATATAAACCATTGTTTTCACAATCAAATCACATGATAACCTGCTGATCTGGCATTTCAAAAAGTAAAAAGTACAAAAAGTACTTCACTAATGTAATAAAATTGTAGTTTGTAGAGCTCTAAAAAAATTCAAACAAAGGATTCAGTTCAAACGCAGCATACAGCATTTGTGACAACAACCTAGTGTTTTGCCCATTGTAATACAGCTGTTCAGTGAACATACATTTTCTGGATTGTAATAATGTGATTGTGTGTGTTGTTCCTGTAGAGGGATGTGATTCAGAAACTCTGCACATGTGCTCTGTCTCTGATGGTTTATCTGGTCGTCTACACTGCCTGCCCCACTGAGCGTGTCATCGATGACTCCTTCATGGCCTCTAACCCCTTCTACATCCAGGTCCTGTATCTCTACATCTCCATGCTGTCTTTACGCCCCAAGTACTACTTTGTGTGGACGTTAGGTGAGTAGGACAGATGTGTTTACTCTGTATGGAACAATATATCTATATATGCTCTAAAAGAGAATTTGCAGAAATTCTTTATGTAGGAAATTCATTTAAGAAGATGTACAGAAACTCTTAAATGTTCAGATGGTGTATTACACTGCCCTCTTGCATCCATAAAGGGTATTACATTTTCTGTGAATGATTGATTAATTGAACGTCTTCTTCCCATGATTGGTGGTTTTTAAATGCTTTTATATCAATAACAACCAAATATGAGGTTTCCTTGCAAGAAACTTACATCCCATAATATAGTAATGCTATATATGTTGTTACACATAAACTTATGTATATTAATTGGAACTGCCAAAATAAATTGTTTATTATGGAAATTGATATTTTTAATATATGCGTTGGTAGAATATATTTTGTGGAATATATTTTCACATTTCCCCCCAGCCCCCTTTTTGCAGCTCTCTGGGGTCCACAGTTCATTTAACAAAAAGCCTTGATCTAAAACAACATGAGTAATACATAAAAGCTTTCCTCGTTTTACAGCTGATGCCATCAATAATGCAGCTGGTTTGGGATTTAATGGCTATAACACAGATGGAACCCCAAAATGGGACAGAATATCAAATTTAAGAATACTGGACATTGAGGTAAGACACAGCCAAAATCTGTTACTTTCCCCAATTCATCTTCTTCATAGACCCAGACCATAATATATCATCTTTTTCCTGATGTTCTGGACAGTTTGCCACCAGCTTCAAGATGTTTCTGGATAACTGGAACATTCAGACGGCCCTTTGGTTAAAAAGGTGAAGCCTCGAAACAAAATATTCAAAGCATTTGTGTTCTTTCTGAAATCTCAGAAACACTTTGATGTTGCTGTTGTCTGCAGGGTGTGTTACGAGCGCTGCCCGTACAATCCCACAGCAGCCACGTTCCTGCTCTCTGCCATGTGGCACGGAGTGTATCCGGGTTATTACCTGACCTTTGTCACGGGCATCGTCATGACGATGGCAGCTCGTGCAGTAAGTGTTCTTTACATGATGAGCTTTGTTACAGTAATGCCTCTCTCATGCAATAATGATCAAACATTCTCCAGCTAATGTAAAAAATAGTTTATCTGTTAACAACAGTCCGTCTTAAAAAACTGCTCTGAATATAAACTATCCAGCCCTCCACTTTCTCTCCCAAACTGCTGTTATAAATGAACACCCATATGTCACCCACTGATTTTTATTCTTATGGTCTTTGTGTGTCTTGTGAATTTTAAAGCTACATTCCTGTTTTTCAGGTCAGACACAATGTGAGGCAGCATTTCTTGAGCTCAGCCACACTTAAGCTCATCTATGACATCATCACGTGGGTCAGCACGCAGATCGCCATTTGCTACACTGTCGTGCCATTTGTACTGCTGGCAGTGGGGCCTTCACTAAAGTTTTACAGGTTAGTAATGCACCAATACGTGTCACTTCCTGTTTAAATGGTACACTAATGTCTGCAACCTCGGCCAATAGAAGCCTCATCTGACTGTAGATAAACACACAGAAGACTGTTTTAGTTTATTTATGAGCAAGGTCAGGTGATAAAACCTTAATGATGAAGAGAAATGCTTTGGAAATGTATTATAAACCCACCTGCACTGCTGAGCTATTGCTGAGAAGTTATTAGTGGATGGTGTGAAGCTTACAGGTTAAAATGAGAGTGTGATTGTATCAGTGCCTGGCTGTAGTCTTGGTTCATTCAGTAGATGGTTTTACAGGCTGGAGTCTGGTGACGCTTTATGATGAGGGAGTGGATCATTTATTTCACGGGCTCGGCTGAGATAAAGAAATCAATGATGGTCATTTGCTGGAGCAGAACTGTTAAAGGGGTTTGCCTGTGGAACTCATAAAAACATTCTTATTAAAGAGCAAGAGATTGGTGACCACCGCAAATAGAAATAAAATACCACCGCATAGAATAAAAGGATGTGGGAGCCCAGCCAAGAGGACAAACATGTTCAGATGATAGGGTGAGAGGCTTCAGTGATGACATCAGTGCAGAGAAATCTCAAGGCTTCATGGTTGTTAAACATCTGGGGTGACTAAAATTTTGAACCTCCAGTCGTTGGAGATTAATAAGCAACCTCTTTTTGCTTCTGAACAAGACACTTAGATCTACTTATTCCAAAAGTGGACGTATATACATAAACTCAAATATACATTTTGTAATAAATACAAAATATTTTGTATAAATAATTCATAATCACAACAAAGTCTGAATGGTGTCTGTGTTATATGGAATATTTGTGTAAATTTAATCAGACAAAAATTGCCCAAGTATTGACAAACATTAGAACAAATAACTGAACATTTTCCATCTGTGTTCAGGTCCTGGTACTTCTGCATTCATCTGCTGTGTTTGCTGCTGGTGCTGGTGTTACCCGTGAAGTCCAAACGCTCGCACACAAAACAACAGGAGCATCAGAGCAGCATCCAGCACAACTGCCTCTCGTCTCCAGACAACAACTTCAACCAGAAGCAGAAAACCACATGAGGAGAGAGAGAGCCGCTCGCCCGCGCACACTTCTGTGAGGAACTCTGACATCAATACTGAGACGCACAGAGCGGCTGTTTATTCCCTCAGAACAAACGACACTGATATTAACCTGGCCAAAACTCCAGCAACAACTACAGACAGACAAGAGACACCAAACCCCATAACCACCCTCATCAACACCGTCCTGCTTTGGATTTTTAACAGGAAATCTTCATAGGTTCTTATGAAAACTGGGGGTTTTCTTGGATCTTGATTGTAGAAAGCATTGAATAAAAGACTTACACGCCATTTAATCTGAAGTTGCCTTAAACCCTTTATATATTCGGGCCAGAAGCCTCATATGGAAATTGGATTATCAGAAATGGACCAGTCACTGTTGGTTTATAGCGTCACTACATTAGTGTAAGAAGTGTAGAACTGGATTCAGCCTCTGTGGTACCGAGAGGGTTCATGCCATTGTCAGTAAAACACAGCAACCTCCTTATCAGTTCTTCAAGAAAAAATGTTCCTTGATGGAAAAGAAAGAAGTCAGTTTGTATGTTGCCAAACTCATAGGCCTTTGGTTCCTACAGTATCTGTCGCCATCATTTTATTCCGTCTTTATTGTTTGTTAAATTCTCGTGGTTTCTTGTTGCTTCATAATCTGCTGCTGTCTTGGGTTTGTCAAGGGTTAATTTTAAAGGGAGTGTATTCATTTTACAAACCTTTATTACTCCTATAATTTCCAATGATTTTTACGTTGATTTTCAAGGGCTTTCAGTTTGATTGGGGGTTGTATTTATGATATTTTTTATTAATTGTAGGTTTCCTCAGGGCTTCAGCTTCTTATTGAAACTTGTATTTTTATGTTACAGACATATATGGTAAATGCAATAAGTGTATTACATTTTCATTGGTGCATGTTGAGCAGAAAGATCACATTATTTTTGCAAACAGTGCTTGTGCTCTTATCACATAAACACAGATAAAGACTTTAATTTACTGTAATATCAGTGCTTGACCATCTCTTGACTTTTCTCTATGAAACTTGTCTGTGCTCTCTGGCCCTAATGAAACCTGCAACAATATTTGTTAACCAATATGATTTATATTTATGGTGGTATGTCATAATGTGTTTTGAAATTTGATCCTCTGAAAGGTGTCAAAATGTCTCGGTCATGTGATTCAAACTTTGGGGAAATCGAACAGTTCTTTAGTTTATTTTTCAGACGGTTCTAAATGTGTTTTGTTTTCCACAAGTTTTACCCCTTTGGAAAAACAACTCAGTTCTCTGCACATTAGATGAGGAGAATGTTGTTATTTGTTTGATAATAAAGGGCTGAAGGAACTACAGCATTTACCAAAGTGAGTTTTCACTAAATATTTAGAATAACTATGAAATAAAGAGTTTAGGAGATGACTTAAGTAAAAACACATGAGCAGGTACATACACAAAGCCAGTTTAAAGACTCTTAAACATCCTTCTTGGTGGACAAAGTTGACCAAACTTCTCTCCATTTGGATAACTGCTCTGTCCCAGCCCCCTGTGGTTTCCTAAGCACACTTCTCCAAGCTTTTACTGTGTTTGGATTCACAAAACACCAGGCATTAGATAAATTTCCACCCTGATTCTACAGATTTAGCAGCTGCAAAGCCAATAACACACAGCTGAAAATGATTGTTTGTGCTAAATGCCTGTTAGCTAAACAGTCCTGCTAAACAGCCCAGTCTTTTTTTATTATGAAATAATTGTAATAAATGAATTGTTATTTAACTGCCCAAAAGGGACATTTTCTTTACTGATCAGTGTACTAACCACATAACCAGCACCTCAATACAAAACCTGCTTCAGAAGTGCCAAATCATATGAGGTGCACTAGCTGCCTGCATTCAAGGAAAAGATGACTTCATTTGTACAGGTTTACAACAGGATGAGAGGTTTGTACTCAAGACCTTATACGAGTGATTCAGTTGGTCTTAAAAGAACATTATTTTTACCTACTGAGATTTGGAGAGCAGTTATTTTTACTCTCCCGTTTTGCACTTTTGGTAGGAATGAGTCAGAATAGAGCTAAAGTAGAAAAACTGCCAGATCAATGCAAGAAACTTCTGTGAGTGTATGATCACTAGAAATTAAATGCTTGAATTTCCCCACAATGTTACTCTCAGCCTTTTGAAAATCTGATTGGTGTTCCAGTGTTACCTGTTTATTTTGTAAACATGCTTTATCCATATAATAATGTTAGATGAGTCTATTTTTATGTTAACATTGTCCATTTGTTCAGATACTGTGCATCATATCTTCTGTCTCCAGACCTAAGAGATATTTAATGCATATATTGCCTTCATTTATCCATTAAAATTCAGTTAGTTTAGTCGTTCATTGATTTTCGACTACTGATTCTGCAAATAATGACCCAACGCTATGTGAAACTGCTTAGACTACTGTAATTCTTATCCACCAGACATAAGACATGTTTTGTCCTTTTCCATTGTATTGTCTGTCTGTTTGGTGGTCATTCAAATGTTGGTGATTTGTGACCCTGGATAAACATGCAAACCCATTCTAAGTGGCAGCTGAAGATTTCCAGTTATTGCACAAGTTTATTTAAACTTATATTGACTTGTTTTGACATTGCAGGATAAGGTTCTAGAGATATACAGGACAAATAATACATATTGTGTTGCCTGTTCCAATAAAAATCCACCAATATACAATATAAATTCCACAAAAAACATGTTAAAGGGTTACCGTCAAATGCAGTTGCATTAAGAACTGACCAGAGGGGAACAAACACTGTCTATCAGATGTTTTCTGTTTTATTTTCTGCTTTCCTTTATTACAATGTGTAATAATCATAAATAATGTGATGCCCATCATTTGAATTGTTTGATGAACTTTTGATGAACTGATGGCTCTAAAGTTGTACCAAGCCAAACATTTTTCCTTTGAATATACACTAGGACAATAATATAATTCCAATACTGTGATGATAATGTCACAAAATAAATAAACCCTATGTCTTTCTCTGGGCTGTGTTTCAATTATCTTACAAAGTTAATGCAACAACAGACTTACCTCTGATCACACTAACTGAAACAAAATGAAACATTAAATGTCTAATTAAAAAGGAGCATTCACTATAGGATCAACCTTAAACAGTGTAAGAAGATTTTAAGATAGTTTTGTTGTAATAACAACTACAGAAATGTGAGATTTTAATGAATACTATGGGTTCCATAATAAACCTTTAGGTTACCTGAAAACCAAAATCTGAATAAAAAAAGCAATATTGCCACACAAGAAATGTTCCTAGGTTAGTTAAGTTTTCAGTACTCTCATGCAAATACAACTAAATATGGTATATTTGTTAACTTGTCCACATTTGCATATGTCAAAACATGGGGCGTGGTTTCACACCATGGGCGTGGCTATATCAAATCGGCTTTAATTTAATCCACACCTCTGTCCACACAAAATGGCTGTGCTGTAGTAACACATGAAATTGCCTCCCCGTCAACAAGATTTTGGAAAGCAAATCAACTTTACGTGATTTATATCGGATTACTATGGACATTGTTTTTCTTTAGGAGAGATATGTAAGTTGCCAGTTATAATTTAGAATTATGTAAATAAAAAACACACGTGTGTTGTTCAAAACAAACATGGTAGTTACTTGCCAACGTGTTTTTTGTATAGTATGTTAATTTTAATCTATATTTGTATGACATTAAAGCTTTATGATATTGCTTGTAAGTCTTTTATAGGAACAAACAATGCACGTGAACAATATACAGTAGTTGCAGCTGTCAAGCAACGTGATCCTTCAGTCAAAATATTTTGCGTTCATAAATGAAGTTTTATTCTAAAGTTTTCCAGAACTTGTAATATTTTATTTGGATGTACTCATCTGAATAACTTACCTCTGTCCCGCTGTCACATCATGAGTATCATGTCTATTATAAGAACTTATGTACATATTTAGTGTTGTTGTGACGCTGTTTGTTTCACTTTGATGTAAAAATATCACAGTCCATTGACATTTTACTAATATTTATGTTTGCGTTTAAAAAAGAAATATAAATGAATGGGTATATTAATTACTTATGGGTAAGGCTCTTGAGGAGGTTTACCTAAGAATACCACCATAACTCTATTAATATTCATCATTTAAGCATTGTCGTTAGTTGAATTCGTAAACGGGCACATGTGTGCATTGGGCGTCACTTTAAAGAAAGGTGGGGCGTGTATGCATTATTCATAAAGCCCGGAGTGACAGCAGAACCCTGACTTGTTAGTGCACATAGTGTACACAGTATGAGTGACAGCTTGAGTGGAGTATCAACTGCATGCACAATTGACAGGCTTTTAAAAACCAAGTCACAGGAACACTGGCACAGGGTGAGTCAGGCTCTTCTGATCTTCAGCTTGTAATAAAGTTACTGCAGACAAACGGTGTAGTAGATTAAATGTTGACGTGTGTTATCTTAACTGCCCTTTGTGCATCTTGGGGCTGGGCAGAGGGGGTCAACCTTCCTCAGTCAATATCGGACTGAGGGGCTCTTGTGATTGGCTGTCTCCAGGCATTGTCTGGGCCCCTTTAGGGGAGCAGCTGGGATGCTTTGAAAGCACTGAAGGGTGTGTCAGCGGTTCAGAGATGAAGAAAGGCTGGTGGAAGCGGATGCCTTAGATCATTGGATTTGTCACTTTTATCTCTGCTTTTTACATTTAAGCTTTTTGAATTGGTCGATAGAACTTGGACCTTCTGTAGTTGATGTGAAGTTAGTGGATTTTTGAAGCTAAGACCTTGCTGGCTGTTTGAACTTATTCTGATGCCGTGCATGTGCTCAGCTGTGATGGGTTGTTCCAACACGCTGAGTTGATCTGTCGAGCTGGGCTGATCTGTTGAGCTGCAGAGTTGACAAAATAAAACTGCCAGCGGCATTCTACTTTCTACCTATGCTATTTCTTTTATCAAACATTTAAATCTTGCACAAATATATTCAGATGACAAATGTGATTACCCAAACTTGTGTTTACACTGCTAGTCACTCTGAAGTGTGAACATCCACTAAAATTACTTGCTTAAACTGCTAAGAAAAGTGAAATAAAAACCATATGCAGATGCCACTTGATGCTTAAATACTTTTTGGGGCCGCTGTAGTGACCGCTGCATTGCCTGTATAGATAGGGAGCAACATAATGTTCTTGAGTGCCTCTTTCTCCTGTAATGAATAGGCCTGGACTGCATAATGCATTTCTGAGGCCAAGGTTAAGCCTTGTAAATTTGCCCAGACTATTTTCCCTTCTATGGAACATTAGGAAGAATAAACTACTGCCACTATGCCTCATAAAAACAGCTTAATGTAAACTACTACATCTGATTAAAAAAAATGCTGTTTTTGGGAGGTAACCTGCAGTGCATTGAATTAGCCTAAATAATTTCAAAGTAGTCCTTATTTATTGCACAAACAGCATTGGAGACTTTTATGTTATGTTATCATGTGGGCTTTATCCTAATCAATATTGATATGGTGGTCCCCTACTGGCTATTAGGTTAACAAAGGGTACATTATTAACATCAATAATTTAGTAAGACAGGGCTTGTTAGAAACTGTCTAGTTAATCCAGATCTGTGTGATATGATGGTCGGATGTAGGAACAGAAGCCAGTTTTTAGAGTTGTCTGTTGTCTGGTTCATAATGAGTGAACAGAGTTTCATTTATTGATGTTTACCTGTCTTCAACATTCTCCAGTGGAGTTCCTAACACAGCCATGGATGTTACCACCTCCATGAAGATGAGCTCCATGACCACCCAGAGTCTCTTCAGCTATGTAGAGGAGGAGAATCTGTCCGCCCTCAAAGCTCATCTGGACAAATACAAAGATGTGGACACCAGAAGAGATGTAAGTGGCCAGTATTCCATACTTATCTTCCTCAGTTTAGGAATATTCTGGGTTATTTTCAATTTTATGTATATTTTACTACATCTGCATGTTGCTTTTGATCATCTCAGACTTGTTTTTGTTTGTAAAAACAAATGAGAAACATATTTGTTGTAATTAACGTAACTGGAATATTAGGAGCCCAGCAGATGAGACAGTTTAAAAGCACAAATGTAATGCTTGAAGCACAGCCATTAATTCTTAAGGCTAAGTAAGGCAAAGCTTTAAAGAACAAGTACAAAATGAAAATAACCAGGTTTATATTTTTGATTATATTTGTGATGTTTCATGTTGAAGTACAATGGTTATACTTTTAAAACAATATATTTACTGTACATTTTTGACATTGTATGTTGTAATTGACAACATGCCTCACATACTGTCAAATAGACAAATTAGGTCCTGGAATATTTCTTTATATTTGCTCCATTATTGATGTACTGTATACTATAGCATTGTGTTGTGCTTCAGAGTGGCCAGACTGCTCTGATGGTGGCGTCAGAGCACGGCAGTCTGGAGATCGTGCGGGAACTCATCAGGAGGGGTGCAAACGTCAACCTGGACGATATTGTGAGTCGTTCTTCACATTTAAACTCAAAACACTCAACAATAGAACGACATGAAGGAAACTTTGAAACTTTTTCACAATATTTACAAAGAATCTGGATGTTTGGAACAACTTGGTTTGATTTGCTGCATTTTTTTCTGCAAGTTTTGCCAGACTTTTGGCTATCAGCATTAAGTGTGGTTGACCTACATCTTATTCTGGCCAATACACTGTACACTTAAACAGGGAAAAAATGATTGACGTGTTGAATGACCAATCATACTGTGCTATTTTGATACGGTCAGATTGAAGCTTGCTGAGAACGTTTTTCCAAGCAGTGATTGTGAGTCACCCCCAAATTCTGCTTTACTCTTTATATATTTATAGATATATTTAATAATTATGATGTCATTAGGTCTGATTAATACCAGGTGCATTTTTTTAACCATCTGCATGATTTCATAGGTGTGGGTGGGACTGTATAATTGGCACCCTTGCTTGTCATTTTGTAAATACCTGGATGACTATGTTCACATGCACATATAGACACCTTGAGCTCAAACCAGACACAGTACATTATATAACATTTCTCAATCGAAGACTCTTCACTATGAGCACCTGGTATGACCAGGTGGTAGGAAACAGACACTTTCTGAAGACAAGAAGTTGAGCTGTTCTTGGAATTCTATCAGGCTAATACAGAAACAAATGTTTTTTTACCACTTATCTCAGGATTGCTGGACAGCACTGATTTCAGCTGCTAAAGAGGGACATACTGAGGTGGTGAGAGAACTGCTGGACAACAGTGCCAATGTGGAGCACAAAGACATGGTAAGACCCAACTAATGCACTAACTACCATTCAACAGCTGTTTGCCATTTTGAATGATTCAAAGTTTTCCTGTTTTAATTGTTTTAGTTCCTTGGAAAAATACTGTTGTAGTTTTAACCGGTTTTATTTAAAAATAAATGTTAAAATGATGCTTTAAACGAGATCAGATTTCTCGTTTAATCCCCTTTTTTACTGGAACATATGATACACAAAATTAAAGTTCTGCTTTTCTGGAAGTTCCTGGATATTATTTCTGGTCATGTTTATCATGTCATGAGGTTAGATGTTTTCTATGAATGCATCTCAAATATATTCAGCCAACCTAGACAGCATTTTGGGCATTATGCACGTTTACCCCCATAATTCTGTGTCTGTGAGATTACGAGGCCGGTATGTTTTCGTCTAGGGGGGCTGGAGCGCGCTCATGTGGGCCTCTTATAAGGGTCGTGTGGAGGTGGCACGTCTACTTCTGGAGAAAGGAGCAAACCCAAACATCACTGGACAGGTCAGCAGAGCTTTTCCTCTTTTTTGAGAACTACTTCCTGTGTCAGACATTTATTATACATTTAAAACAATTAGATTACAAATGGTCACAGATGATGTTTGTGAGGCCCCGTGGCCTCAGCAATCCATTTAAAACATGGCTGGAAAAGTTGGGTGAGTAGTTTGTGTGGTGTGTCATTGATTGGTGTCTGTCCCAGCAGTACGGTGTTTACCCGGTCATCTGGGCGGCTGGAAGAGGTTTTGCAGAAATAGTACAGCTGTTGATTCAGCACGGAGCCAAAGTCAACTGTTCTGACAAGGTCTCATTCTCATTTCTTAATGTAATCATACAGTATATTGAACATTTTTATCATATTGCTGCTGTCATGTACTGCTGTTTTAAAAATACACTGTAGGAAAAACAATGATTGGTGTGTATATGCATTACAGTGATTTTACCATATTAAAGGGAAAGATACGAAGTGTTGTAAAATCACCATAAAGCACAGCCAGATCTTTCATGGTGTTTTGTTCCCCCATTGTCAGTATGGCACCACACCTCTGATATGGGCTGCCAGGAAGGGTCATTATGACTGCGTGATGCACCTGCTGGAAAATGGGGCCAATGTGGATCAAGAGGGAGCGGTATGCAAATTCATGATAATTTTACTGTAATGTATGTGGAGAGACTGTGAGAGAATGTAGAGCAAGACTGTAAGACGGTAAGACTGTGGCAGTTGTGGCCTGCTGGTTAGTGAGTCAGGCCTGTAATCAGAAGGTTGCTGGTTTGATTCCAAAAATATGAAGAAAAAAACACGTATATTGGTCTTATTAAAAACCTGGAAGTGAGGACATATTATAGCAAGCACTGGCAAGAAGCTTATAATGGAAAAAAGGATCAAGAATTTTTCCCATCATGTTACAGTATTTACTGTATACCACCACAGTCTCCAGCAAGGAATGAGTAACACTGCACATTTCCCAACATCTTTGATAGCCGTATGTTATAGACACTCTAAAATATAATTGTATAATTGTTTAACTGTATAATTGTTTTTACCTCAAACTTTTTACCTTTCTCTTCAGAGGAGAACTAAATTAGGAGGTACAGCCCATATACACTTACTGACAGACCAGATTCATCAGTGTTTATGCTTTGCATTAATGTTTCTATTTTAGTGAGCATTTGGAGATTTTCAGCAGGTTTTCTACATACTTGCACACTAATAGCTAAAGGGAGCAACAGACACCCGCTTATGAAGTTTACATGGGCTTGTTAGAGTTCACGCCCTCTTGAGGTTTACTGACATTTTTCAAGTCCACCAAATGTGCTTAGTGTTTCATAGCATGAAATGTCCCAACATTATCTTCTTCTGTCAGAACTCAATGACGGCGCTGATTGTGGCCATTCGTGGAGGCTTCACAGAAGTGGTGAAGGAGTTGCTGAAGAGAAATCCAAACACTAACATGACTGATAAAGATGGCAACACGGCGCTGATGATTGCTGCCATACAGGGCTACACTGAGATTGTGCAGGACTTACTGGACGCAGGCACATACGTCAACATCCCTGACCGGGTAAACACTGAGATCAGTGGATCTCAACCTTTGTGACTTTAAGGCCCCCTCATTGTTGACAACAATATATGAACCCCCCCACTCACAATCTATAGCCAAAAACTTGAATAACTAGAAGGATATATTTGTATATAAGGTATGTTTGTTATAAAAATAGCCACTAAGAAATAGCTTAATTTTTATATAAGTTTGTTGGGGTCTCCTGTTGGGCTCCGGCCCCCTGGTTGAGAAACACTTTGTATTCATGTTGTGCGTATGTGTGTGTTTGTGTGTCTCAGAGTGGTGATACTGTTCTGATTGGAGCTGTCAGAGGAGGACATGTGGAGATTGTCCGAGCTTTGCTCAAAAAATATGCTGATATTGATGTCAAAGGCCAGGTAACTACATCACCACCATCATCTTTTCACATTTCCATCTCCTGTATCCATCAACACACCATCTTGAATTCCAGTATATACAGAACAGCCTCTTTGTTTTGTTGTCCTTTTAACCTCAAATTAGAAACTTCTCATTAATCCTAATGGGATTAAGGAAGTAGATGTCAAGACGGCCCAGGGTTATTTGATTCCCTTTGGCTTTTTATATAGGACGGTAAAACCGCTTTGTACTGGGCCGTAGAGAAAGGCAATGCCACCATGGTACGAGACATTCTGCAGTGCAGCCCGGACACTGAGGCCTATACTAAGGTAAAGATGAAAGACCTGACCTTTACTAGATAATGCAGAGGAACTTTGTAGGAAACTATATATAATATGAATCTATACTATAAATATATAAATCCAACAAATAAAGCAATGTTGAACTTAATATGAAAAATCCATGTAAAAATGCATAGTATTAATCATTTACAGTAATAAACACCCCAAGGCTTATTTGCGTATCTTTGATTGTGTTAGGATGCAGAGACTCCTCTTATAAAAGCCACCAAGATGAGAAACATTGAAATTGTGGAGCTTCTTTTGGACAAAGGTGCCAAGGTGTCGGCAGTGGACAAGGTAAATATGACTGTTACTGTTTTGGATAATTAACCTGTAGCTTAATTTGTAGTGCGTGGTGCTAGCAACACTAAGGTCATGGGTTAGATTCCCAAGGAATGCACAGTCATAGATTTAAATAAACCACTTGTTTTATTCTCATTTTCTCACATATGCAAATTTAGCCTTTGTTTGAAAATCACATTGTTTTATCAGAAAGGAGACACTGCTTTGCATATTGCCATTCGTGGGAGAAGCCGCAAGCTTGCTGAACTTCTCTTGAGAAACCCTAAAGATGGCCACCTACTCTACCGGCCCAACAAAGAGGGCGAGACACCCTACAACATTGATTGCACCCACCAGAAGAGCATCCTCACCCAAATATTTGGAGCAAGTGAGTTTGTATTTAAGCAAAACTTAGACATAGTAACACGTGTTCTCGAAACAGCTCTGATAGATCTGTGATGCTCTTCATCACCAGAGCACCTGTCTCCCTCTGAGTGTGATGGGGACATTTTGGGTTACGATCTGTACAGCAGCGTTCTGGCTGACATCTTGAGTGAACCTACCATGCAGCCGCCCATCTGCGTGGGGCTCTACGCCCAGTGGGGCAGTGGAAAGTCCTTCCTGCTAAAGAAGCTGGAGGGTATGAGACAGACATGAAGATCTGAAAGTGATCTTTAGAGTGTGATCTGACTGTGTGTTCCTTCTTCTGGTCAGATGAGATGAAGACGTTTGCAGGACAGCAGGTAAAGCCATTATTCCAGTTCTCCTGGTTGGTGGTGGTGTTGACTCTGCTGCTGTGTGGATCTGTGGCTCTGGTCCTGGGCTTTGCTGTTAATCCAAAGCTGGCTGTCGCAGTGGCCCTCAGCCTGCTCACCCTACTATACATCTTCTTTGGTGAGAGAGTTTTTGGACCTTTAATATAAAGTCACCTTTTATATTTGTCCACCAGAGTGCGGCATTGTACAGTCTTTCAGAATCTCATGGCTTATGAAGAATTTTCAGGTGCAGTGTTTCTCAATTTTAAAAGGACGCCTCAAAATGACTTAAAATTGTTCAAAACATAGCATGTAATGCTTATATTTCTTGGTGATTGGTTATTTATAATAAATATACATCTTTCTAGTTATGCCTAGAATATTTTATTTCTATCTCTAGAATATTTTATGGGGCAAAAAATTGTCATTAAATATTGTTGTGGACAATAGGGGGCCTTGAAGTAAAAAAGCTGCTCTGGTCTACTGGTGTCTTATGCACACGAACAACACAAACAAGTGTTTTTGCCTTATCTTTGTCTCTTGTGCTGTTGTTTGATATGTATAGTGTTGGTGTACTTTGGTGGGAGAAAAGCAGGGGAGAGTTGGAGCTGGGCCTGGGGGCTTAGCACCAGGTTAGCCCGCCACATCGGTTACATGGAGCTGCTGTTGAAACTCATGTTTGTAAATCCCCCTGAGCTTCCGGAACAGACCACCAAAGCTCTGCCTGTGAGGTACAGCTCTCAGAACACTGCTTGAGTCTGCAACATTTCATCCACTGCAACATTATCCTGATCTGAACCCTAGTTTTAATAGATTTCCTCAGTCAATAAATCTTTAATGAAGGAGTGTGTGTTCTACAGACCTGTCCTACAGAGAACTGGTGTTTGTTCTTTTCGAAAAATCAATAAATTAAAGAATTTATAAATTTAGTCTGTTTAGGGGTTTAAAGGTGCTGTGATGTTAGCTACTCTAGAATTCCCATCAGACTCTGAAAAAGACTCCAAAACCCGTCTTTAAAAACCCAATCCTTCAATAAGATTTCATTTAATCCATTCATACTGTACAAAGATGCTTTGGAGACATTTGTAAGCATTGATGAAACAATCTTAAGAACAAATAAGAAAAATAAAACCTAAACTGTAAATCCAGAGTTTTACACTGACCATGTACAGTATAAATACTATAGTATTAGTCCACGCCGAAACAAAAAATCTGACCTTGCCCTGCAATTCAGTGATGTCACAAAGTGACACAAATTTCAAGACACCTGTTTCAGTTACATCTGTCAGGCAATCGGGACATTTTCTACACGCCGTTCAGTGAAATACTGCTTACAGCATCTATAATGTATCCATCACAGGAGAAGAAACATAGGCTAATGATTTGGAGGCAGAATAAAGAGCCGCTGTGAATAGTTTTCACGTCTTTGATTTACCTTCACATTGTGTTGAATCATGCACATGTGTGATGTTCGTTCAGTCTTTTTTTGTTCTCCATCTGTACAGGTTTCTGTTCACAGACTATAACCGTCTGTCGAGTGTAGGAGGGGAGACGTCTATGGCGGAGATGATAGCCACGCTGTCAGACGCCTGCGAGAGAGAGTTTGGCTTCCTGGCCACCAGACTTTTCAGGGTCTTTAAAAACGATAAGACTCAAGGTAGGCTTGTTGTAAATACAGTTTGACTTTTCACATTTAAAGAAAAGTTATCCTAAATGAACCCACAGACTTTTTAAAAAATCATTATTAATGACTGTTTAACCAAGTGTATTTTTACACTTTTGTGGTTTATTTCATTTGATAATAACATGGCAAAATCAGAGCCTTCCTTCAGGAATTGCAAACGTAGTTATTGAACAACAATGTATTTTAATCACATTGCTGTTGTCCAATAACTACATTTGCAATTTCTGAAGGAAGGCTCTGATTTTGCCATGTTGCTGTTGCTGGCTGCAGATGTTTGTGTAGGCACAAGAAAGATAAGACCAATCACAATTAAGTATGCAAATAGACGTAAGAAAGAAGTGCAATCAAAATTCAGAATGCTAATATTACTGTAATTAACTGCATCAGAATTTGAATAGTAACTGTTTTAGCAACATAAGTCTTTGGGAGATTTTTTTGCTTTTTAATTTTTATTTTAAGTATAAAGTTTTATAAGTTACAGTAAAAACAAAGTACATTTGGTGGTTTAGGTGGGATTAATTACAGTAAATTATAAAGAATATGATGAATAATAAAAAGTTTTAAGAGAAATTTCAATATCGTGCTCACCCTGCGAGAGTTATAATTAAACGTAATGCTAGGAAAAAAATTTAATATGATTAGTATTATGTTCATTAACCTAACTGTTTATGGTTGCCAAGCAACCGGGCACATTAATATAAAACTTCACTGACGGGGGTCACAGGTGTGTATTTATCATCTGATTATTTTACAGCTGCTTTGAATGGATAAGATCCTGAACATTCCTTTTTATAAAAGTGGGTTTAGTTAATCAGTCTGCACACATTATTTTCATTGTTATTTATTTTGGAAATCTTAATAGGAAAGAGATGGAAGAAAACGTGCTGTGTCCCTTCTATTATGCTGTTTGTGTTGACGTCGGGCTGTCTGATCACGGGCGTGACCCTGCTAGCCATCTTCAAGGTGGATGCGGAGAATCTCACAGTGAACGTGGTTCTGATCTCTATGGCCGGTGTGGTGGGACTGGCTTTGCTTCGTAACTGTCGGACCTGGTGGCAGATGACCGATTCTGTTCTGCACTCACAGAGGAGAAGATTACACAATGCTGCCAACAGTAACAGATTCATGAAGGTGAGCCAATAGGCACATTCATACATTTATGAAGTTTTTTATTTAGTATTCTATTATTCTAGTTTATTTAGTGTGTGTATATATATATTTATTATTTATTATATTTATTATTATTATTTATTTAGTCGTGTGTGCACAACAGTTTGCCAGCTAGTTTGGCCAGAAGATGTTTAGTCAGTCGTATAGTGTCCACCTGTGTTGCATCATGATGTAGACCCGCCCACAGGAAAATCTTATTGGTCCAAAATTGTGCTCTTCAAAGCTGATTTGTTTTCATTATTCTGTCAGGTTCTGAAGTGTGAAGTGGAGCTTATGGCTAAAATGGCAAAGACCATTGACGGCTTTACTCAGAATCAGACTCGATTCGTTGTCATAATCGACGGTCTGGATTCTTGCGAACAGGACAAAGTGCTACAGATGCTTGATACGGTATGTGGGGGTGTGGATATGGGTATATGTGACAGCAATTGTGCCCAGCCCTACGTTTAGCCTGGAGTATTAAACCAAACAGAGTATCTCTAGTGTAAATAAAAGTATACAAATCTTATTTACCATCAACATCCCATTGGGATGTTATTCAACCAGTGCCAGGAAACTGTTGATCGCACAAGCTCCATCTCAGATGCAAATATGAAAGACTCATTCTGCCTGTCACACATAATTTACTTCACTTCCTGCTCTTGACTAAATTAACAAATAAGTGCTCTGTTTCAAAAACCTAGTCAGGCAGCATTTTAATAAATCCTAGTCCACCCCTGAGATGAAGTCTGTTCCAAAAGGTCACCAAAAAAATCACCAAAATTCAAAGACTCTCACACATTGTTTGCGGAAAAGGCATTCCCATAATGCATTGCGACAAGCTCAGTCAGCGTCATTCAATACTAGGAAAGTAATTGTCTGATTAGCTCAGTCTAAAAGCCTAACATGTTAACATCAAACTCTATTAAATTTAAGATCCAAGTCTTTCTATGTGTTGCATGAGGCTGTTCCATTTCATTCATTTACGACTTTTCCTTAGAACGTAGCAGCCTAGGTAGACAGCAAGGCAGCATATTGAGTATTTGGAGCAGAGCTAAGGTGTCTTATGTCCAATCTGTGAAAACAAGCCCCTTCAACTCTCCAGAATTCCTTTCACACACAACAGTGCTCAGAGTTCAGTCTTGTTTAGCTCCGAAAGTTGAGATTCCTCTCTCCCAGCCGGACTAATGGAATTTCCTTCAGCTAAATGTCATTATTTGGGTATAATCCTCTTGCATTGGCAGCCTGCTCACTGCTAATGAAATCTGCCATTTACCAGAGAGCCTGCAAAGTACCTCAAGGGTTCCTTTGTGGCGCAATTAGCCTCCTCGCTTTTAAATTCTGATCTTTTTGTCTCTCATTTTGAGAGGAATTACCAAATTGAATTTTTCCTTCAAGCTAAATATTGTTTCAATTCGTAAAGCTGATGTTCCATAAGATAAATGACGGATACAAGTGGAGATTGTGTATTTTGTTGCCATCAAGAGGCAATTGAGTTGCCGTGGAGAACTGCAATGTAAGCACATAATTCACAGCAGACACTGAACCAGAGATGCGTGTCGTTCCTTTTTAAACCGTGTACAAATCAGTATCCTGTGACACTTGTCCAATTAGCCTGGAAAGTCCCCATCATGTTTGCATTATTGTGTGTGTGTGTGTGTGTGTGTGTGTGTGTGTGTGTACAGTAAGTTGCTTGCATATACTGTACGTATACAGAAGCGGCTTGTGTATAGAGACACACAATACACCACATATCATTTTAACTGTAGACAGAAGACTGTGTAATACATCTAGTTTATTAGAATTATAGGTAATCTTGAGTAATTGCATTTGTTGTAAAGTGGCCTGAGAATGGAAAAAACATACTTGTTATGTATTGAAGCATATAGAGATTCATATTGTCTGTGTGTTCAATCCACTTTATTCCAGTTTTAACTAAAACCAAAATATATTAAAAAAGGAACTTTAATGGCACTTTTTAATTAAGCAGCTGGGTTTCAGAAGCAAAAATTATTTTCTCCATAAAGAAATCGATTTTATGTTACATCTTTCGTTTTTAGCATGTGTGCTAACTACTAAACCATGGGTTCAACCCAGTGTCCTCCATTAATAAAAAGGAAACATTCTAATGTGTTTTGTGTCTGCAGGTCCGAGTACTTTTTTCTAAAGGTCCCTTCATCTCCATCTTCGCCAGTGACCCTCATATCACAATCAAAGCCATAAATCAGAACCTCAACAGCGTGTTACGTGACTCCAACATCAACGGCCACGACTACATGCGAAATATCATCCACCTGCCCGTCTTCCTCAACAGCCGCGGCCTCTGTACCGCTAAGAGACTCTGCATTGATACTCCAGCCAATGTGGATCCACTTAACGCTGAAGGTTGGTTCCTAAGATTGATTACCAATTTATATACTTCTACTAAACATGACATTTACGAACAGTGTTGAAAACTGATGATGGCTTTTTGTGTCGTAAGACAGTATGGCAGTGCTTGGACATACGACAACAAAATAAAGTCCTGATCTTGACTAAAGAAGACTATCCAGGCACCTCTTATATATGGTGTGTTTAAGTCCTCCAAGGCTGTAACCGTTTTGAAAATCTTAATTATGAAAAAATACATGGTTAAGTGATTTTGGTTATAATTAAACAGACTTGCAATTTTTTACTTTCACTAAAAGACAATGATAATGAAGATTTAACAGTAATGACACAAAATAATATTACATTAGGTGTGTAATTGACACTGTATTTGTATTTTATCATTATTGTGCTGCCACAGATTGGTTGAAAATATAGTTTGGTTGCACAAGCTACATGGTTTATTTAAAGACATTTAAATGAGTTGTTCTTAAAAAGCTGTAGTGAAACATTATTCAATACAGTGTAGAAAAATGTTTATAAACTAGATGCACTGGCACGCTTTATACTGTGAATAAAATGTGACTTGTGATTCAGACAAAATATTAAATAAAATCTTTACTTACAGAAAGATGTTTTACCCATTTTGTAGTTTGAAGCATGTGATCTGATATCTTTGACTGATGAAGATGTTCTGTGATTGTTGTGTGTAGCACACACACACACACACACACACACAGCTGTGTGTAGCATCAGCACAGCTTTTCTGCTGTCATGCCTCCTCTGAACATCTGACTTTCTCCATCTGTAGCACGGCAAGAGGACATGGACAGGAAGTTATCTCAAAACAGTCTCGGGCAACAGGGCAGACCGGGCAGTAAAACGGCACTGAACCGCAGGGTAAGACCCAGCCAGTGCGCCCACCGTTTCCCATCCACATGGCTTGAGATGGGTGGCTGGATGTTGCCCATATGGCTTTGTTATTACCTCATTAGTACCAAATTGACAGACTGATTTAACCAGGTGTATTACTCCTGAAACGCTAAAATCCACGTTTTTTGTATTCACATTAGATATCAGGGACTAGACAATAACTGTGCGTTTGTTATTGTGTGTGTTTGTTATTGTGTGTTGGGGGGCTTCGTTGTCAGAGACCCTGGATGTCGCAGATGAGCATCTGTAATTGATTTAATGTCTGTTTACTCTTCCTGCTGAGATGCCATTGGCTAATGACAGAGTGCAACAGCAGTGAGTCTCGGTGACAAAGCACTGGCACAGTGGCACAGAGGCAGGAGGCTAAGTGGCTCCTCTGCTCACCCTGTGAGGGCTGTTTGTTTGCTTGGCTGATTTATCTGCCTCCTTTATTTTGCCCCTCTTTATTTCAGGACCACGCTCCTTCTGTTTTGTCTCTGCTGTTTCTTGGCCGAAGATCCGGCTTAGCGTTACCCCTGATCCACACGTTTTGTTGTAGAAAGTTGTTTGGCGTGTTTTACGAGTGGCTCGCCCTTAAAATTCTGGTCATTTTGAGGTCAAACTGAGGTGTTTTTTTTGCCGCCTTTAGGAGCAAAGACAATGTCAGACAAAAAGAGACGAGCTCCATCAGTGAGGTTTGGAACATCTCACTCCCAAAAACAGATTTGTAAAAAATTGGACACTCGTCAATCACAGACTTCTACATCATCCCTGCATTTTGTGCTTGTTTCTGAAATGTTTTGGGCTAATTTTTTGTTCATTCTTTTATTTATCAATAAGAGCGTGGAACTTTTGTTGATTTTTCACCCAAAGCTAGACAATGTACAACAAAACAAAATGTTCTGGACAAATTATGACTAATTTTACTGTATAAATGTAATTAAATGAGACTCATTTGAATACAGTACGGAATTTACATTAGGCTTTGCAAATCCCATTCAGTTGCCTTTCATCAAAAAGGGGCCACTTTGTTGTTGGCCGTGTGTTTCAACAGCATTAAAGTCACAAGTTCAGTTTTAAAAACATCAAAGTGGGCTTAAAGCTCTGACCCAACCAGAGCTTGTGACCAGCTCTGCATTGTGTTCGTACTGGACCAGTTGACACTTATAGAGATGAACAGACGTCGCAGTCAGCCAGACCTCAGCGTGACAGCATGGACAGACACAGCAGTGAATTAGCACAGGAGCTCAGTTCACCGCATGCTGTTTCACTCAATCTGGATGTCTTGATTCAGACTAAAACATGCAGACAAGTTTTTGTTACTTTTTGAAAGTGCAATCCGTGTCTTGTATTTTTTGGTAAGAATGAACAAAAATCTAAAGTTATTGAGCAAGTGCAAAACAGATCAGTGTTCAAAACACTGTCCTTACTCTGATTCACAAAAGTGTGTTTATAATCATGGTTTAGAATGTAAGCTGCCGGGTGTATTCTTACAACAGTTCATTTGAATTCAAACTGGTCATCCATGTTTAAATAAAACCTTGCAAATATCTTGTCATTTTACGTTTTAGACAGAGATTGCAAAGCAAAAGTTACAGATTACAGCTTGAATATATTTATAATAGTATTTAGTGACAAATAAACATGGACATAATTTTATATGTAATTTAATTACCTTTAAACATTGTTACGTGGGACTTAAGTGTACAAAAACGTTTTGCTCCCCCACTGTGCTGCATATATATGATTAACAATGTGTCGATTAGCACAGCAGCATTTGTGTGTGTGTTTGTTTGTAGGTGAGAGAGAGAATTGTGAAGAAAAAAGATGAGATCTTGTTGAAACAAAATGTTCTTGTTATAAAGCCACAGGACAAAACAGATGAGTTCACAAGAACATCATTTGGGTGAAAAGACATGGAAAAATGAGCTATAGGTGTCACAGGCCTTTTAAAGTTTGGGTGCATCTCTGCCTGTTGTCCTGCAGATCACATACCACAGAAGACAGATGCAGCGCATCGGCACACGGCAGATGACCTTTGACCTGACCAAGCTGCTGGTTACTGAGGACTGGTTTAGTGACATCAGCCCCCAGACCATGAGAAGACTGCTCAACATCATCTCAGTCACAGGTCTGTGTGACCTAATTACAGCCTTATACATTCTTGATTGTTTAATGTCCACATGGTATGTTAAAGATGAGTATTATACGTTTATAAATACATCTGAGTAATAAAGGATTTTTCAATAGGTCGTCTTCTCAGAGCCAATCAGATCATTTTTAACTGGGACAGGCTGGCGTCATGGATCAACCTGACAGAGAGGTGGCCGTACCGCACTTCCTGGATCATTCTCTTCCTGGAGGAGGCTGATGGAGTCTCAGACCAGGTTACACTGAAATCCATTTATGAGAGGTGAACTTCTACTTTCTCTGTACAATACACAGTGTATTTATCTTATATCACACATTGTCATGGTTATACATTTTAACAATAATTGAAATATTAATTTTATATAAATATTTTCAGAAATATTCATTTTCACTTTGATATTTTAAGTTTTTAAACCAACATCTGAAATAATACTTCTTAGTGTAATACTGTCTGTGACCTGCAGGTGGCAGTAAGAAATCTTTGTTGGCCTTAGTTCAGCACAATTTGTATCAATCATGATGTCTTGTTATGTATGATGTACCATGCAAGCTTTGAGCTTTATTTACAGCCAGTTAGTCACGTGCAGGATTTTCACAGCCTATATGAACAGTAACACAACTGTAGGATGATGCTCTGCCTCATTAACACACTGTTAATGAATGAACACTTTAATTATTGTCTTATTTACATGAGTGTCATGAAACATGCAACACACATTTACTGCATCTGCTGTGTGTGTGTGTGTGTGTGTGTGTGTGTGTGTGTGTGTGCTGGAAGGGGAAAGTTGAGGCTGTTAAAGCTGCTGATGCTCAGGGTTTGGCCTTTAAAGGTTGCTCTCTGTCACACTGCACTAACATGCTGTGACTCCCGGGGCTATAGATGTGTCAGAGCATCTTAGTGTCAGCATCTGCTACCTCTCTCTTTCTCTCTCTCAGTCGCTTTCTCTTTGTGTCTCTCTCTCCCAGTCTTTCTTTTGCACTCTTATCTTTTTCTCTGTCTTATGCTCTTTCTCTCTCTTTCTTCCTCTTTTTCAGCCTCCACAATGTCCTAAAGTCTTTTGTCTTGTCCGTTTTTCTGCTTTTGTACCCCAAGTTTACCCCTTCATTTCCTCTTCTCTACAGTCATTGTACAGAGATCTCTGTGCAGGTGGGCGACAGAGGGCTTTTATTTTTTGCTGTGGATGTTAAAATAAGGAGGCCTGTCATATTGCTCTGTTATCTGTGACAGATGTTGCTTAGATAACCAACTGTCAAATGTGCTGGTGCTCTTTTTCTTACTTCTGTCACACTCATGATGTCACATGACCGTGTATTTGTTTTCTTTGTGTCGGGGATGAACCGCAGAGGCCATCAGAAGCACAGACCTGCATGTGTCCGTCCTATGTCTGTGTCGGTAGACTTTTCTCACTTAGCACAGGGCTGATTTTGACGATTATGTCTGAGCCCAGAATTTCCTGTACTAGTTTTGAAAAGCTGCAAAATTCTGTGGAAAGGATTTAAAGCATGAAGCATTTTCTCATCCAAAGAAAACTGTTAAAAAGAAAATGCTTTACATAACTTTGTGTTAAAACAAATGTGTTTGTGAATGACAAATATTCCAGTTGTGCGTTTTAATATCTGGTGTGTTAAAACCATGTGTTTCTTTAGTGTAAGAGTGCAGCCCGTTTATTTAAAACAATCTGGACAGTTGTTAAACAGTGTGTGGTCCACACTGATGTTGAAAGTGACCAGTCAGTGAGTGGAGTGTTAGGAATGAGTCATGTTTATAGGTCATCTGCTATTCTTAATCTTAATCAGAAATCCGTGTGTGTATGTGTGTGTGTTGTGTTGTGTGTGTGTGTGTGTGTGTGTATGTGTCAAGGTCAATGGACTGATACTGTGTGATGTTGTGTGTTGCCCTGTTTAGCTTGGTTTTCTACATCTCTACATCCTTCTCTTTTTCTTTTATACACACATACATTCACACTAATTCCTAGAAGTGAGAAGTGGTGAAATCCCCTCTTTGCAACTTGACTGCATGGTCACTCATAAAACTGAGCTCTCCACAGTGCTTTTTTGTGTGTGTGTGTGTGTGTGTTTATTTGGTGCACAATTTCTTTTGTTTGCACAGGATGAGCCTAACAGCATCACACCAACTCTGTCAACTAGTCCTCCAACAACTAGCTCATGAGTGAAGTCAACTTATCTTTTTTCTCAGAGAGTGTTTAAGCATGATGACCATAAACTGAAAACAATTCAAGTTTATTAAATGTGTCTAGAGGCCCCTGCTGAATGTTTTATACTTATACCATTGAAAAGGGGTTAAACAGTTAAACAATAATAATTTACTGCTATTAGATTTCCAGATTGTAAGTTATTAAAAGGTTTTATAGTTAGCCACTGTGCATCTATTATATTGGCCCTCTTGAGTACTGACGTTTGTTATAAACACAGCATCACAAGAAGCACATCATGTGCAGCTTAACTGTGTGCCCAAGCATTTGCAAACCTGCTATAAGTGTGTTTCTGGTTTAGTACAGCACAAATGAGTGTTACCTCTTATATCGCCTGTAGTATGGAAACAACTGTCTAGCCACAAAGCGAGCCAGTCCTTTAATCTGCCCCAGAATGTGAATAATCTGTTAATAACATCAGCTTGTTTTATGATTAACGTTTGGACTCTGCAGGCTAAAGTAATCTGTCCGAGAAAGCATAACACAAAGATTACCATGTCCTCAAGAAACAGCTTGTTTCGCGTTTTTATAAACCACCTAAACCAAACAAGGCTTGTGTGTGTACCAGTGTTTCCAACACTGCTATCTATAGCACGACTGCCAAAGACATTTTATATTATCAGAATCTGCAGTTTAAACTCAATGCGATGGGATAAAAAGAGTGAGTACCACAAAATTCAATGTCATAAATAAATATCTTGAATTTCTATTGGCTCTGCTAGCTGCACACCAAAGCAAGCAGTGTGATCAATAGTGTAGTTCACAAACCAATGATTCTTATGAGCTAGACCAATCAGACTGTTTAAATTCTTTAACTCTTCAGGCCAGGGACCCCTTGATGGATAGAAAGAAGTAAGGACCTATTTTAAATTTTATAAAATTGTAAATGTTGTCTGCTTTATAATAATGCAAAAAGCAAAAGTTTAGCGTAAATGGTATTTTAATTAAAAGAAAAAGTATATAAAGATATAAACAGAATTCAGTAGGAATTACTGATGTTTCTTACTTTAAGGAAAACTACAGATTTCTCCTGGTATACTGGAACCACTCTGCCAACAGCATTTGTTCAAATTGCATGGAAAATGTTCAGCAAACTGTTCTTCTGCCAAACCGCTGCTGTTCAGCTCCCTTTCTCAATGGTCTCCCTTCTGTATGTTTGTAGAACCGTGAGTCACGGTTGTTTTTTGCCCTCATGAGTATTATTCCAGACTGAGAATGTCTTAGTTGTAGTGAGACTCATTTGTGCCTTTTTACCATTAAAAGCAGGGAGCCGGAAGTCCAAATGGAGAGAAAGAAAAAGAAAAACGTTCCTGTGGCTGGTGGCCATGATCTGTAGTGGACTTTTTGAGCAGAGTCAGGTCCACTGTGAGTTTATTTATGGCTTTTTACTCCATTTTTTTTGCTTGTTACGAGGTGTGGCCTGCCGAGCCGGTTCTGCTTCGACATCTGGTGTCCAGCATGTGCCAGGACGGTATGACAGAACCCGAGTGGGCTGGCCCGGTGTGTTAGTCGGTTCTGGCCCGGTAGCATATGTCCCCTACCCCCTACTCTGAGAGGGGCCCTTGTTAATTAACCCACCAGGAGAGTTGGCGTGGCATGCTCCAGCTCAACCAATCACGGAAGAGGCCGAATGCAAAAGTGTAGGAAAAAGGACACGCCCCCTCACCTTTCTGTCCACACTTCCCTCACCTCTCTCTGCGAGTCCCTCTCGCTCCCCATCTCCTTCAGCACCGCAGCGGCGTGCCAACTCAGTGTGACATTCACCAGCAAAAAAATACATGGAAAACCTTCCGCTTGCAAAAGGCTTGTCCCTCTCACAATGCTTCCTGTCACAATGCTCGGCTTATTCATTGTGGGAACAATTGCCTCTCAGTGCTGCGTTCCAAATCCAGGATTTAAAGCGATTTCACTGAAACTTTCTAACTAATGACACTCAAAGTGAATATGTGTAAGGCTATTGGAGCTAATTAGACAGACTCATCTCCCAAGTACTGAAACATTAAGATGACATGCCGTTCATTCAGGATTACTTTAATTGGTACAATTATTGTAATTTCAGTCGCAATTACGTTCAGAGATAAAAGCGCCTTCTGAAGCACATTTATGTGATTTCCTTTATGTGAAAAGTCTAATAAGCCTTTAAATAATTCTTCTCAAAAGCAGACGGCTTCTTTTATTCTGCTGTTTTGAACCTCTTTGCCTTTGAGTCGGGACTTCTCGCTTTCCTGCCGGCTCCGCATTGACGATTCGTATTTTTGTCACGTACCGTTCTTGTCTCTAGCATCTCGATGTGCTGCTAACAATCCCTAGGTGTTTTATCCTGTGGAGGGAAGCTATTGTCCATGAACCCGATCCTTCAAGAACTCTTTGGTGGAAAAGGTAAACTTAGTCATTTAAAAGTGCAGCCATTATTTGCCAAGATGCCCAGAGGCCCTCTAAATCATTAGGCTGTTGAAAACCACATCCATTTCCCAAAGGAGAAAAGCCATATCTAGGACAGGCAGTGCATTTATTGAGGGCACAAAGTGACCTTCAGATTGCTGAGATGAGTTTGTGCAGCCCGCAGCCTCTTCCCTAGTTTCAGAGCCATTTAAAGTTGCTCTGATGCTTTTTGGATTGCTGCTGTATTGGTCTGTTGGGCCATTTTTCTTGCCCATTATTGAGAATAAAGGAAAAGCCATCATGCCAGCTCGCAAGTGTCAAGGCCCATTAATTTTTCCTTAACCATTAAAGCAGATTCAAAGCATCCACATCTGTAATTCCAAGGTGTTATGTCTGCAAATATGAGGTGCTGAGATTGGCTGGAGAAAACTTGAGTGTAAAAACAAAAGAATGTACTCAGTAACCTGTCGGGTGTGTGTTTGAGGCTAAAAGTCATGTGTGATGAAATATGCAGGTGTTATACAGCTTTGCAGGAAAAGATCAAGCCAAAGATCAGAAATAGCTTGTTTGAGGCTGTAAGATTTTAACAACAGTTTTGGAAAAGTGAAACTTTTTGAATGATCCGTGTAAAGGAAAAGAAAGAAAACAGAAGATAAATAGCATTGCCTGTAAACTGGGGAGCATGGCTGATGAGCTGCCAAATTAGCTCTGGTTAGGGATTTGATGGCTAATGTGAAAGTGATCTGTTACACTAGTCATCACATAGTCAATTGAGATTGATCTTTGCGGAACACTAGGTTCTAGATGGTTCCATTTTTCTTATGGTTTACATGATGTCAGTGTCAAAAATTATTTTTGAAAGAAATTGTGATTGATTATATCAATCACAATAGACTTCTCATGGGCTATATAAAAATACAGTCATCACAGTGACCATGTTCCTCTTTCTGTTCCATATAAAGCTTAACTTCTGTATAACCAACATCATTAAACCTCTATTCATTGTGTTACAGTATAATGTGCATGGCTGCTTTGGGACAGCTCTCAGCTTTCACTAAAGCAAAAACCTAAATCACAGTTTTTTTTCAATTCTGGGCACATTTCTTTTATTTACAGATGGGTTTGGTCATTTCTAAAAAATCTCTCTTGGTTCTAGGTTTACATAATTCAGCTCATTTCGGTCTGTATGTGTTTGTTATTATACAACAGCACTGCTCTGCTGAAGATAAAAATGGGCAAAGAACATGATCCAAGATCCAGTCAGATCTCAGTAAAGGGATGAACCTCTAGCAAGGTCAGTGTGTTCACCAGATAAGAATCCCCAGACGACAGCCATCTTATAGAAGCACATCTGTGAATTCCAGGTATAAGGCAGCACAACAGATGCAAACATGTTTGCTTTGCCTGCTTGATTGAGCGTCTGGCAGCTTTTTGCCAAGGGTGCATTGATGGATACTATCGCTCCACATGCCAACCGCCTAATCTCGCCTCTTTAGCACCCCACCGGCCGCCACCACCCACCTGTCATAGAAGTAGTCGACTTAGGCTGTTGACTGCATATGTTGTTCTTTTTTTATGGTGAGAACATTGACTCTCTTTATAGAGCTCAGAAAATATATGTGAAAATATGGTTGCATCATTATGGTAGGTAAGGGTGGCACTGATGGTTTGGCCTCATTGAGAGTGTTCTTATACCGTCCACACAAAGGTGGCTGTAAGCAGAGTCAAGTGTCCCATTCAGCACTCAGCCAAATGGGAAATAGTGGGAGATTTATACTTTTCCCCTTAGCTGTTGTGTGTGGGAGTCTTTGAAAAAGAGGAAGAGGAGGAAGATAAAAAACTAAGCCAGCACTGGGATCGATTAGCATTTAGATAAACCCAATAAGAAACTTCTCAAGAGACCAATATTTAAGACAGCCACGACGCAATGCGGCCCCAATCAACAGAGCTATTGTTTGAAATGACTTTGGTATTTTTGATGTGCTTGTTTCTTGTGTGTACATTTAAAATGCCAACTGCCTTGAATTAGAGAGTTTAATTACCCTTGATCCCAGTGCTTCTATGAAAGATGAATGATATCACTTTTTTCCTTTGCAATTTGCTCTTGTAGAAAAGGCCTAAAATGTCAAAAGTAATTGCTAAACAAATCACTTGATGTTCAGGCCAACTTTTCTCTCACCAACTTTAAAAGGATCCTTTATTTCTGGTGGAAGAATTGCATTGGCTTCAGTTGTTATAAATAGCACTTGTAGCATGTAGCAACATCAAATGTTAAGACCATAAGCAAAACCCTTGTACGTCGGCGGAAAGCTTTGCAGTTCATTGGTGAACTGTACATGTGTATGCGTTCATGTACAGTTGAAAATAAATGCTAGAGACACATCAAGCCATGGTTCTCATATGGGTGAAGCAAGTTTGAGTCTAGCCTATGTGTTAATCTTTTTCCCATCATTTTTGGCATCTCTCTTCTGTAACTCAATAAAAATACCCAAAAAAATAAACAATTAACGGGAAGAAAACCTACACATTGATTTGTGTTGTGAAAGGAAATGACCTGGTCTAGCTAAGAGTGAAAATTCCCCTGAAGGCTTACAGATGCGTCTCTTCCTTGTCTGGTTAGTCTTGTTTTAGCCAGTCATCGGAATGACATCGTCATCGTGTTTACGCCTTGAATGTTTTAGTCAGGGTGTTGTCTTTGGACGAGGTCTGTGTCGGGGTGTTTGTGCTGTCTCACTGCACGCCAGATAAAATACTGCACAGCTATGTGAAATACTTTTCACAGCTATGGCTCTCTGTACGGTTGCAAATGCGTTCATGTATTTTTGTATTTCATAAACAAGACGATGACAAACATCTCTGTTTAGAATGACATAATTACAAACCCTTCATTATGGAGTTCCAATTTAAAATCAGTAGTGTGAATATTTGCTGTGGTGTATGTAAAAACTGAGTGGTGCTTACCTGCGCAACATTTTTCCCCACAATGTTAGGGTGTTGTGGGTGGTTCCTGTAGCTCAACTGGTAGAGCATTGCGTTAGCAGCGCAAAGGTTGTGGGTTTGATCCCATACAAGTACTGATAAAAATGCATATTGAATTCACTGTAAGTCACTTTGGATAAAAGCGTCTGCCAAATGAATAAATGTAAATGGTTGCCAGTGCATTTCTATGTGGTTACTATGAGTATTTTTTAGCACATTGATACTGTATATGGTTTAATTGGTGTTCTGTGTGGTTGCTTATTGGCCCAGTTTTTAAAAAAATTTGTATGTGTCTTTGATAGTCTGGTTTCTATATATGGTTTGTGTCTTTTCTCTTTAGGTCTATGGGATTTTTATGCCCATTTCTGGACTGTCGGGGATAAAAATAAGATATGAGTCGTCATCTCATTCATTCAATACATTGTTTTCCCTGCCAACCTATTATTGTGGTTATATCTGTTTCAGATTTACCCACCTTTAAATGGCCTGTACGATCGAAACAAACTGTGGTTGACTGCTTATCCAGAATAAACTGCAGTATAGACCAGACTATAAGTCAAAAGTCTAGTTACACAGTTTTACCCCAGCAGGCAGCATTTAACATAAATATACATTTTTTAATAACTTCAGAAGTCTTGCAATATAATATTGCAGTTTTTTTTCTGGTTTTGGAGCTTTAGACAGGCCTAGTCTTTATTCAAATTTTCATTACATGGAAAAAGAGGAGCCAGAATGTTCTTTAAATATTCTACTTTTCTATATTATTTATTCTATATTATTTTACTCTATTTTTTCTATATTAATTTAAATATTGCTTTAATGCTCTTTCTCAGTAACGCAGGTTTACACAAAACCTGGAAAGTAACTGTCTTGTGACAGAGGAAGTTGGTTCTCTAGAGACGCCCTCTTGTCACTGGCTCCCGTTTGTCTGCGAGCATGCTCACAACCTCACACACAAATAAACAAGCCCAGCTGGATTTCGGAAGAGACACAATCTGCCCAGTTCTGCTTAATCCAGTGCATGGGAAATGAACCAAACCCTTCTGACCAACACACAACACGTCTCTGTTGCTTGCACTATAGTGCATTGAGGCTTGTAAGTGTGATCCTTATGTTTGCTGTGTCCTTGAAATCCACCCTAAGTGTGAGACTTTTACCTAATGTTCATCATGTGGAAGGTCAGCTGACTGTTAGCACAGCATCCTGCCCGGCCTGCTGACACACTGGCCTGCTGTAGCACAGTGTGGGCCTTTGTCCAATGACTTCAACATCTGCTCTCACACCCGGCCATTCACTCGCCCTCAAACACACACACTTCTAGACTGGAATTGTGAGTCATTTGGCCTCCATCTGTATTTATGAGAGATACGTCAGAGGATGATGAGATCAGAGCAATCGACTCAAACAGTCTTTTTGAGCATCTTGACATCTTTACATGCCATCACGGTCAAAGTGACCCCTTACACAGTCTTGCAAATATTTCTTATTAAGTCACAGAAAGAAAGATAAACTGATGATCCAGCTTTTTGAGACACAGCCTCCAAGTGTGTATCATCAAGGTTTGGGCATCGTATCTTCATTTCAGTTTGGTAAAAGCCTCATTAATATATAGTTGTGAATTCCAGGATAGCATAAGTTAATGCAATATTGATAATATAATGTTAAACTAGCAGGCTAACTAGATAGGACTATGCAGTGACTTTTAGCATAACAATCTTGCATTACAAGCTATGCATCTGATATATATGCTAATATGATGGGGAAATACACACAGTATATTGTGATGGGCCAGTAGAGGAACAATAGGCTGTTTTTGAGGGCCTAGTCCATTCCTGAAGAAAGGTCATCTGAGGGTCATTGTATCATCTCTCTCCTGTGCAAATTTTAGCCACTTAAATCGGATTATTTGAACCAGTGATATGGGACAGGGCCAAGCGGTGAGCTCACCCTGTATGAGGCACATTCCTCCTTGATCATTACAGGAAAAGGGAACCTATTGTGTCTCTTCACCAGCCAATCACATGACTGCAAATAACCGTACCACTGGCTGTCCTACCAGAGAAACATAAGCGTGGGCTGCAGGGCAGATAAGGAGATACTGAAGAAATATGATTTGAGCAAAGCATCTGCGTTCAGCAGAAGCGAGTCTTCAGATTTATTTGATATGAATTCCCACGCTCAAAAAGATCAATTGCGATGGGAAACCATTTATCTGAAAGTTCCTGCTATTATGCTGCAGAAACAAGCGCATGTTCAAAGATACCAACGGCTAAGTGTGTGAGCTTGTGACTTGGCTTGTGTGCTAGCTTACCACAACCTAGAGTAGATTTACATGTTAACAGTATACACTGATTCAACATGACGATAAATCACTATTCAGGCTACTATAAAATCTACATCAGTTTTAGACATTAACATTTTATTAATACCTTTGTCCCCTGTCTCTGATTTGCAGGATCTCTAAAAACATCCCCACCACTAAAGACGTTGAGCCCCTTCTGGAAATTGATGGTGATATTCGCAGTTTCGAGGTGTTCCTCTCCTCGCACATCCCTGTTCTCACAGCCCGTGATGTGGAGATGTTTCTGCCCTGCACCGTCAACCTGGATCCCAAACTGAGAGAGATTATTGCAGGTACACACACAGACACATGACTATCTAAATGAGCATGTGCAATAGCTGTTTGGGCATTGAGCTAATAGCTGTCTATGAGCTAATTATAATAGCTACAGACTAACTTGAACCTAACCCTAGCACAAAGCCTTTATAGCATTCCTGTAGCCCAGACAGTATAGCAGTGTGCATGCAACACCGAGATCATGAGTTTGACTGACAGGAAATGCATGAACTTGATA
>JAZGTK010001037.1:0-46354 GCA_036877625.1 Ambastaia sidthimunki | reverse complement strand
CAGTGTCGGACAGGGGACTGAGAAGGTAGAGATGTGTGTTGGTGTGGAGTTGTGCTAACACTACCAGCCACCCTACAGAGCTTTAAATCTATCATTCTACCTCTGCGTCTGTCCTTCTCGCTGCGTCTGTAGGCTCGTGTGCAGCAGGTAATGGGCTTATTAGTGCCTTTGAAGATTTGATACTCCTTAACAGAAATCCTTTTAGGCTCAGATACTGAAGTCTATAACCCTACTCGCAGTGGTGAAAGGATACCAAATGGTGGACCATGAGACAATCGCGCTCCAGGTCACTATAGACTGGTAGAAAAAAATGTTTACATTAACGCATTTTGGTAGATGCTTTAATACAAAACTTACAGTGAATTCTAGTTACACATTTTTATCAGTACATGTTCTCTGAAACTCAAACTTACAACCTTTGCGCTGCTAACGCAATACCAGTTGAGCTACAGGAACACACCTGTATTTTCACTGGAATCTCTGCATTTAATAATTGTCCGAATGAAGGTCTTTAAAGGTAGGTCAAAATGAAGTAGCTGATCTTTGTTAAACATTCTGTGCATATAAGTTTGTGTATGTGCACTGTTTTGTGTGTCACTGAGGCTGCTTAAAGGAATTGTGTTAATATCACGGGCAGTCAAAACAATTGATGTAATGGATAATAGCAGGAGGCATAAAGATGGCAATGCAGGTTGTAAGACGTTGTTTATAATGTGAGTCTGCATTTAAACTTTATTTTCTTTTGCGCACCTGGCTAGACACCCTTGTCCATCATGCATAATTGATTTTCTAAATGTGTTTTGACATCCTGTGTCTTGTAAAATACATTCTGAGTTATTGTTTGTATTTAATTCTGTCTCTAAAGACACACTTGCTTTGATTAAAACTGTATAAGAATAGGGAAATAACTTGTCTTGTGGGTAGTTTTTTCCTGGTCAAGTTCAGTGAGATAGCACAGGCTATAGTCCTTCTAAGTCAAACACAATTATTGGTTGGAATATTGGAAGAGACTCTTTTGACATGCTGATAAAGCTTTGAAGAACTTTCTGGTTGTGTTGAGCTACCCACAGAAAGTTTTCAAAACTTCACCTCTTGGTCTGTGAAATCAACCGCTTGCATTGGTCTGACGAAGTTTGAGGTGCTCTGCTTGGGTCATTTTCTTCCTGTGCTGTGCGGCCAGTTTCTACTGTGTCTCCAGACTCCAAATGTTATTAGAAACCTCACTCTGGCCCTCAGGCTGTGGGTCAGCTCCCCTGAACCAGCCAGCGTCAAGGAGAAGTAAAGGACTTGAGTCAGACAAATGATCAATTCATATATGTACAGCCACAATGGAGATTTAAACCTTTTCATTTTTATAACTGATTTTTAGCCAGTTAAAAATGTGTGTTTTTAATAATGTTTATAATGTTTTTTTGTATAATGTATATAATAAGTTTTAAATAATGTTTTCACACAAGGTTTGTGTGGCTTTTATATGCAGTATGCACATTACTTATGTATTATGTTTAAAATATTATGTAAATAATGTCATTTTTACTAAAAAACAGATAAGGGTGCAGTGGAAACCTTGAGACTCAGAATCTAATGTGCTCTTATTTGGTCTTTTGTTACTGTGGATAAACTCACAGTATAAAGGCGAACCTTTTCTGTGAGTCAGTGCATCTTAGTCTTTGTTATAAAGCATCTAATAGAACCGGTGGCCACATCTGCCACTACAGAAGAGCTTTTTCCCAGGCTGTAAAGGAACCCACCAATCCTGATGTCCTCCGTGACTAGGTATATTTTAAGCAGGATGCCCATTTCATTTTATGCCACCATCTGTTAACCTCAAAGCTAGCCGTATCTGTGGAGCCCTGCAGCAAGGCATACATAATTCAGAAATCTGATTTGAATTCCATATTGATTTAGTGAGAAATGGTATCGCACAGGTACACAGGGAAAATTAGTATTCTGCCGCCCTAAATTCAATATCTCTGGGCTGTCTGTGATTTTCACAGCATCCTCTTTTATTACTAATTGTTTTGTCAAGCCTCCTCACCTTTTATAGGTGTGTGGGGGGATGCTGTGGTAGAGCAGTCTGACTAATATAGATTTTTTGGTCCGCTTTATTTTTGGGTGTAAGAATTACAATTCAGTAATGCCAAGACAAGTATTACAAGCAAGCATGATATAGATAGATTATATGTTAGAGATTCATATTAGTGTATTTTTCACACATATTAGTGTGTTTTCTTTCTTTCTGGCACACCTCGTGCATCAGATGTTTTTGATGAGTTGAGTTATTTAGGTCAGGAGATTGAGAAGCAGGTGACCTACATGTTTCTGAGTGACAGCTTGTATCAGTTCTCCGGCAGCTTAGAAAACCGCAGTGAGCACGCCTACGCCATTGACTTCTGAATGGGTAACAGCTAATACATTAGCATGCGAGGTGGCTGTCATGACTAATTCCCTTGTTCCTGTCTGCTCGCTCTGTGACATACTTTACCACAAGATCAATAATACCAGATGTTTGAACTTAAGTCTGAAATATTTATGGCCTCTAGTGTATTACGTTAAACTGTCCCATGCCGCTTGAATCGGGTCAGTTCCCTCGTAGCTCAAGCTAATGTTTTAGCACTCGGAGAATGATGATGTGATTTGATTTGCAATAAGATGAGAATAATCATATTGATGACTAAAGTCATTTCACGTTAACATGAGAAAGTGTTAAGGCAGCTATAACGACTATAAATAGCTGTAAACCAATTTTGTTTAGGAATTGACCATCAACCAAGCCTTTCTAAAACCTCCATTCAGTTAATGCAGCCATTCAGTCATCGCTCTGGCACCATCCTGACTATTTTCTCCACAACTTTCATTTAATCTGAAAAATGCCAGTCGCCAGTAGGACTAGTGGTGATTTGGAGATAATGAAACGTGTCAAGATGTTGCTTTGTTCTCTGTGGGGAGTCATTTGAGTTGTCTGGAGAAGGTGGGGAGCTGTACTGTACTCCAACCTCTGTTGGTTTAATCTTTTTGCCTCTCTCTCCTCAAACACACACCTGCAAACAAACTCACTTTGCTACCTTCAGCTATTTCTTTGTTATCATGACCTCATATTCACAACCTACAATTCCAGAGAGAAGTGAGATGGGCATTGATGTGGTTTGATGTGCAGTCATTGTGGCTGTATTGAGACTCCTGCTGGGATCCAAATGCCATTAGAGGGAACAGCGGCTCTTTTAAATGACACAAGCCCTTGCTCCAGTACCTCCCTTCTAAAGTGTGCGGCAATCACATCACAGAACACTGACACCAGGGATATTGTTCTCCGAGCACGCCGTTGGGTTCAGTCCCTGTTTAACGCTGCAAAACCTAGTGTCTGTCATGCATCTGCAAAAGCTTCTGTCAGAAGACACTCCGCCCCCACGTCTGTCTGCTTCACAACTGTGATGAAATCAGCCAGGCATTTTCTTTCCCATTACACCTCTCCATCACCGGTTGCCCAACAAAGATAATTACCACTCATCTCCCATACATACTCACCCAAAGCGACGGATTGTGGAGGAGGGAGGCCAATTGTAAACAAACTTTTGCTTTATCATCAAAAAAAATCTGTGGGATAGACAGAAGAGCAGAAATTAGTGTCTTCATTAGAGCAAAAAAGAGCGGAATAGACCGGAAATTATTGGATACTATCCAAAAAAAGAAGTATTTTTGGTTCTTAATTTTCTAGCTCATACGGAAGTCTGTTATTCTGCATTACTGTGTGTTGAGGGTGTTCTTTTGTTTCAGTCTAGTTATTGGGTTTACATGCTCATGTTGACCTTTCTTCTGCTTTCCACGAGTATAATATGGCCTTAAGCTTTAATGTGCCATGTTCATACTATGTTTCACAGTTAATAAAGGGCAGATTAAGAATGGGTTAATGCCTTCATAATGTGGAGTAATACTGTAATCCAAGTGACACATCTATTTCTTATGGAATGAGAAAATACTGAAGAGTTGAAGAATGAGTTGAAGAGTTGAAACTCTTCATATTGAAGAATGAGGAGTTTATTAAGAGCTTGAAAGTGTTTAGTGAAAGTTAGGAGGGGAAACCGGTTGTTTGTTTATGCACATTGTTTGTGTGTTTAGTGCTGTCAATTTAAAGCTCTGAAGTTATTCTAATATTTGATTAATTAATCAGCATATTTAATATGATTATGCATATGCTAGATTTGCTGATATTCTTTTGCTCATATTCCTCAAATACGAAACCATTGAATAAATGAAACTGCACATTCGAATGTGATAAAACTTGCTGTACTTAAACAGTTAAAGTCAATCTCTCCACGGCCTTGCCTTGAGCTTCCTGTGATTTCAGCATCACTCAAAGTCACAGACATTGTCATGAACAGCAACAGGGCCTCAGTTGCAATATTTAGTCAGTGACTAACTGTTTTGTGGCTCAGCAGTGAGTTGATATGTTGAGAGCAATTTGTTGCTAGGAGCAGAGGGCCTAAAGTGGAATAGTGCAGAGCTGAATAGGCCACGGGCGGCCGAATGAGACAGTCCATGGTTTAGCCCTAATGCAATTTAAAAGGCATTGCTCTCATATGGTGTTCTCAATGACACAATAGTCTAGAGCTTCCTAAAGTGCAATAACAATGTAAGACTCAACAGCCTGGCTTCTGGTTGACATCAGAGAGTTCTGAAAATAAAGGCAGGAAGTCAGAAAAAATAGCGTACCATTACTGTTAGTGAGTTAACCGACTTTTAGAGCGTCAAGTGGTGTTACGTAACGCGCTGATGATCGTTAATGATTTTTCACATGAATTTGCAATTTGTTATCTGAAGTTCATGTTCATGAGCAGTATAATATCTCAGTGATTGCAAATTGAATGTCAGACCTAATTATAGTTGCAGCACGACTCATATTGTCATAACTGAGGCTGTTTTATTTTTCAGTTTAATTTGATTGGCTTGATTATATTTTGTCACTGCTGCAGTAAACAGATGAAAGATATTTTACCATCATAGAGATAAATAACAGTGTCTTTCATTAGATGCGTTGCACTCTGGAAGATAAAAGCTCTCCCAGTGTATTGATTGTCTTTAGAGATATAAGACGTCTTTATATAAACATTATATAACTGTTATTATGAACATGATTGTTCTTTGACAGGGCATGTGTGTTTTATTTAACCCCTAAAATGTACGTGCTTGTGTAAAACAACTCTGCTGGCTTTGCTGATGCTTAACTCCAGGATTAATGCAATCAATATTTCATGAATAAATACAAATCAATTCATTGGATGCATGCCACAGAGCATGAAGAGGTCACCAATAAGCTGATTTAACAGGAAATGATGCGTTGATTACTCAGCAACACAAGTTTCCAAGAAAAGCTGGCAGGTGATCTAAGGTGAAGCCTCACCAACAGACAGGCAGGTTTTTAATTTTATGTTGTAGTAACTCATGTTGTCTTTATCCATACACACATGGCACCTTTAGAGTTATAAAAGCCTTTGACGGAGCTCTAGGCTGATTTCTTAAATGTAATCATGTCTTACTGTCATGATTATCCTTGAAAGAGAGATTTCCTTTCCTTCTCATGCTTGTTAGTAGTGTGAACGCAGCTTCATCTGATTTCTTCATTTGAATTCGGCTCATCACCTGGGAAAAGTTTATTCATTGCTGACTTCTGCAATTCAACACTTTCACTATGAGCTGCTGGCTCATCTTGCTTAAATATTGTTTGCTTGGTAATTTGGGTTGACTGTTGTTAGTTTTCTCCCTTTTTTTTCATTAATTGACACAACAGTGGGACAGTATCATTGGTGGCTAATGTTTCATTGGGGTTTACAACACTTTCTAATATGTTAGACCCATGTTTGCAACACTTATCTGCTGCATACTAAAAACAACCTGTGCTGTTGTATTAGACAAACTGGATATATCGTTTAAAGTTGCTGTCAAAGAGCTTAGTTTTTGTTATCACAATAAAAAAAATTTTCCAACAAAATTCAGAAAAATGAGGAGACAAAATTGGAAACAGCAAACAGTAAACATTATAAATTATACCAATATTATACTGTTATGTTTTATTAACAAACCGGGCTATTATAATTCACTGTACAGTAAATGGTAATAAGTTGGAAATTGAGTTTGGTGGGTTCTAATGAATTTTGAGTAATAGCATGGTAGAGCCTCTGAGTGTTTGTAATTTTGGTCTAATTTCATTGCAGATCTGTAAAAACATGCATTTTAACCTTTTTACACTGCCCTAGGCTACAGGCATCAACACTAATGGAGGCTCTTGTATGACCATATGGGTCCATACAAATGACTTTAATATGCATGCTGCATTGTGCAGTATCATTGTCAAAAGGAAAAGAATAACTCATTGACTTGCGGGTCTTTATTGCAACAAATTGCCCCATGTATTTTAGTTTATTGACATCTGGAGCTAAGAACAAGTAATGCTAATGGCATAATCTAAATGCGATCACATGCTGTGTAGCTCTATTCTGTGTCTCTCTCCATTCTTATCTCCCCCAGATCATTTATTGTCTCCAGATACATTGTGTTTTATAGATAATTATCTTACACAATCCATTATCGGTTTTACTGTTATCTCTCATGCATTGCTTCATCTTCCTGTAGAAGTGCATGGCCTGCACACATTGCCTGAAGGGATTGAGGCACCACATACAAAGAATTTGATCGTTTGCTTTTGTCTGCTCTTAATTTTTTACGTGCTGCATCTAGACATATGTTTCTGAGGTTGTGTTACCAGGTATAGGGAGGGTCCAAAATGAACACTTCAGTAACAATTGGATACTTTAGAAAGTACTCGAAAAGAACTCGGTTTGTATAATGCAATGTTTTATGAATGCTGTAAAACATTAAATTGACCCTCACTTCTTGGTATACTTGCATTGGCAGGTGTGGCAAAAAGGTAAAGCTTTGACTGTGCGTGCAGCGATTTCCAAAGTTGGCTTAAAAAACAGTTTATCTTCAAACTTTTGAGCCAAAACTTTTCTAACTCTTAATCAACTATTCCCATCTTTTCTAAGGTGTAGCTTTGGTGTGTTTATGTATTCTAACACAATTTCTTTCCTGTCTACTCTTGTTTTCAGCTGGGTGAATAACTTCGGCCATGAGGGTCTTGGACTTCTTTTGGACGTGCTGGAGAAGCTTCTCGACAAGAAACAGTAAGTTACTGTAGACCGGCCTTACTGCAGTCTGCATAAATATTCTCTTTCTTCATTGCTTTTGGACTGCTCGTTCAAATGCTCTTATCTCCCTCTTTACTCACTCATTGTCTTTTCCCCAGGCAAGAGAACATTGACAAGAGGAACCAGCATAAACTTATTCAATGTCTCAAGGCCTTCATGAACAATAAGGTGTGTTTAGAATTTCAACACCACGAGTACCTTGCAAACGTGTGCCTCAGATGTCAAATAAAACATAATTAAACCATTTAAAATCATGCAGGATTCTTACTTGTCCTTAAGAATGAATGCATTTCTGTTTCTGATTGAATACATCATTCATTAAACAGGAGCAAACATAAATTACACTTTATCAAACAGAAATAAACATCCAGTCTGATCTGTTCTAACGGCTGCTTTTATGTTTAAAATGTTTTGACATTCTTTAGCTTTTACTCAAGTAAATTGCATTGTTTTTGCTCAAATTGTGGTCAGGTGCTACACCTTAAACCCTGTGAGGAAGACAGAAATACAGGAATATGATTATTTGTCCCTGTTGCTCTGTCCTAAATTGAATTTATTCAAATTTCAATTTGTCTTTACCCAAGGGCTTCCTAGTGTTTGCTAAAAACTTAAAGGGATTCATTTCAGGATGTTTCTGTTTAAAGGTGTAATACAAAATTAATCTTTTTGTTTTTAGTATGGCCTGCAAAGGATTCTGGGGGATGAACGAAGCCTCCTGCTCCTTGCGAGAGCGATTGATCCCAAGCAGACTAATATGATGACTGAGATTGTCAAGATACTGTCAGCTGTTTGTATCATTGGAGAGGAGAACACGTGAGTTCATTTAATCAGCTAAATGTCAATCCCTGTGCACAGCTATTTATTTTAGTTATTTTTGTGTTTGTTTTTTATGGATTTGAAAGAATATAAAATGAGGTTCATCACAGCTTTTAATAATGTAGAAGTATGCATAATACATGTATAAGACTGATTTTACTACTGGTAAATTTAAGTGAGTTTTTGACAACAAGAAATAAACACACACAACGCACATTGAGAAATATGTTTATAGATCAAAGTATTGTATTACTCTCTCTGAATATAATATTGGTTTAGATGATGCATGCTGTACTTTTTTGTTAGAAAAAAACATAAACATAATATTAGATGTAAAATTTAAATTAATTGATATTTTTCTGTGTTTGGTTGGGAAATGCACAGCCATAATGTCAAATGGATCAGCAGGTCTGTTTTATTTCTGTTAAGTTTTTGTTGTTGTGTCTGCCACAACACTGGTGCAATGGTCTACAACAGTGGTTCTTAACCTTTGAAGTGCTCAACCCAAACCATTTTTCAAACCCACTGGATCAACAATCCTTTTGTCACACTGTAATGCTACTCCAGGCACTTTTTCCACCCCAATCGATTGATCCCTGTGTAAAATGATTGCTATGAATTATTGCTATTGTATATTTAAATAGCCATCTTGTGATTGTTTCTTGTGATTTTATTTTTACACCTTTATTTTTTAACTTTTTTGGCGTTAATAATATTACTTTAAAATTGACTTTTTAATGTCTTTTAAAGTGCTATTGGATTTTTGTAAAGAAGGATACAGAGTTATTCACCCAATTACTGAAGTCTAGTCCCTAGTTAGTGAGGTGACGTCCTGCTGTTGTGCTTTAAGCATACACTCAGTGTTATTTCAATAACATTAATAGCTAAGGTGCTAACTGTGTGATCATTAATTTGGATGCTAAAGCCAATTGGACGAATGCTCAGTGATTCAAACATTTAAAATGCTCTCACCTGTGGTTTAACCTGGCAGTAGCTTGCACAACAAAATATTCTCAATGATATCATTAATGAATTTTTAGTGAAAGATTGCAACAAAGTATAATTCACATGCAATGAAACTAATTTAAAAATAACTTGAAATTGTCCAGTAGTACAACAAACAAAGGTTTTCTTTAAGCCAGACATGTGCTGTGTTAGCCTGGCTGAGGAGTAATTAACCTGTGCAGGCTGCCAGCAATTATTATAAGCGTACCAGCACCTTCAGACCAGCGATATGTTTTAGTATCCACACAAACACACGTTCACGTGATAAGTGCAGGTTGGCTGTAACCGTGTGTGGTAGGTGAGAAGATTAGTGTGTTTTATGGGTGTGCAGGTGATCAGAGAGTGAGTAGATCTGTGTGACAGCTGTAGAAGCGCTGATACTTCGCTTAGCGCTGAAACTAGCTCCTTCCCCCTCAAAACGCTTTGTGGTGACACCGGCTTATGTTTAGTGCTGTCACATCAAAGCCGTTCTTTAGGAGTCAAACAGGTGTAGCTTATTCTGAAGCCATGTTTGAACCAGCATGAAAGCCTCGGAACAACCCACTCATGACTACAACTTAATCACAAAACACAGATCTTATGCGTAGCTGCTCGACAAAACTTCTCTCCACAATAGGGCAAGTGAAACAAACAGGCATGGTTGTTTGGTGTAGCTCACTGGTCTATAGCGTTTATTATCTGCTGTTTCCAGTGAGGTGCGAAGAGCATATACAGTACAATATCAGTTATAAAAGTAGGACACCCCCAGTCATACCTTATCATCACTATTGTGAGTGATAAATGACGTGATGACAGGCTTTGCAGATATGATATACTTGTGTGTGTGGTGTCTACCGAATGGGCTGTTTTTACACATGCACTGGTTTATTGTGCAATTATTATTTTGTCTATGATGTATTCTGTTCTTCCTTCCCCCAGCCCTGGACTGCAGTCCACCAGTGCTTGAGTCAGCAAAACAGACATTAGACCTTGTAAAGTCCTTAATTTGCTTTCTCACACAACACTTTGTACTTCTGTCCACAGTTTTACTCACCACTTCTGGCTTTTTATGTTGCTGTGGTTGATAGTGTCATGTATTGTAGACTATCGGGTTCCTCTTTTAGGGTTGCTTTGGTACTGCACACCTGCAATGGGCTATAACTCTGCGTAAAAGGCTGTGACATTGTTCCAAGTTGTTTTCTGCGTGAACGCTCGAGACTGAGATTATAAGCTTTTATCAACTCAATTGAACATTTTAAGCCAATGTCACAGCCTTTTGATGAAAAAGCATGTTTATTTAAACACATTGCTTTGTGTCTTGTTTTCCTTCAGTTTGGATAAGATCCTGGCAGCCATGACCATTGCAGCAGAGAGAAATAATAAGGAGAGGTTTGCTTCAATAGTGGAAGGGCTGGAGAACCACGAAGCCCAGCAGTTACAGGTCAGTAAAATGTCCTTTTGTTGAAGCATACCCCACCTGACACTCCACCTCATGACCTGCTTGCTGTAATTCATCACACTGTCTATTGTAGACACACACTCAGGTAACACAGACCTGCGTGGCTGCACAGTGAGTACCCATAGATCTCCAGAATTTCTCAACTATTTCTCCTAGAAAGCAATGAGATTAAACAGGGATTAAAAGGAGGAGGGATGAATTGCACTCGCTTGATAGTGTCATTTATTGGCATCACATCTGCATTGTTTCAGTGCCAGATTCACTAAAGGAATTATGCAAATCAGATAACAGCGTAAATGTGGCCACACACTCTGTGCTGAATGCAATTTGCATGCCGCAATACCTGATCTTTTGGAAGGAATAAAGCAGGCTACCACAAACTGGCATAGCCACAAACTGGCAACATGACCTCACCTTGTGTTCCAGACACCTAGATTGGCTCTTGAGGAGAGTGTGCCTGTCTGCACCACTTGTCTGGTTTTAATGCTGTTCTCCATCGTTTGATCATATTTGCTGAAAAACTACTGCCACTTTCCATTGAAAGTGCACACAAATTTAAATGTCTATAATGAACCCAATTTACATAAAAAGGAATGTTTTTTGCACTATATTGTAACATACAATACAATAAAAGTTGGTCTATCAAGCATTCTCATTATACTAATGTCTGTTTTTTAAAATAATACAAACCTCATAAAATTCCATGTGATTCCAGATATAGGTGTTGCTCTGTACATTGATTGTATGTCAACTGTTATTTATTTCTGTTTTAATGTCTCTTAAAGAATTTTTCCAAAATGCTTAATTAAAAAAAACAAAAAGAAACTCAGTAAAGTCTATAAAGAGGCAATTTCTGAGCGCACTCTGGGTGGTGTTTAGCCCATGCCTGAATTCAGATGTTAGAAAGACTATAGAGGTCTCTGTGGAACACACATCAGCATTGAGTTTTCTGTTTTTTATGACCTCATGTTTAATTTAACTTATTTCAAATAATTATCAGATTTCCCTGAGCAACTGATATGGATCTGCAATGTTTAGTGTCACTCAATACCTGAGTCTTCTTGACTCCGAACGCCCTTTTAATGCTGGAGCCAGGTAAAAATTGGCACTTCTGTCACTCAAAGGTCTTCTGCACTTCGGCTCACCCTGACATGTAAACAAGTTCTCCCATCCCTCTACTCATTGTGTTCTGCGGTCGTCTGTCAAGCCTGCCACCTACGCCCCATGATGGAAGCCGGCTGCTGGCTATTGTAATGGAACGGGAGATGTTTTCTAAACCCTAATCAGCCCCAGCCAGGTCAGACAAGGAACCCAGAGGTCTGTAAAGTAGCACAAAAAAAAAACCTTATTGTCACAAGGATGGTTTCTTTATCACTTCTCCTCTCTTAGAGTTTTTTCTCAGAGTTTCAGTCTGGTCTCAGAGGAACAGAATCGAAAAAGCAAGAATGCAGCAACACACCTGTATTCATCATGCAGTACTTCTCTGCAACCTGCAGTGATCTGTGGCCAAGCACGACAAGCCCCTCACACAGTCAATAACCAAATCGCTAATCTTTGCCTTGCTGTTGGGAGAGAGCAGACAATACGAGAAGCACGAGGAAAAGGGAAAAATAAAATCCTTTGATTTTATTCCTTGTTTTCTTCAAAAAAAAAAAGCTGAAAAGCTGAAAAGAAGCGGCGCTAATTGTGAAGTAAATTAAAACACCTTACCGACACAGGCAGTTCAGACAAATTAAACGCTTTTTGAACGTGTGATGGGCTGCGGAGCCTGACTTTTTAAACATGATTAAAATGCGCTTTGTCGTCGCAGTGACGCAAGCACGCAAACTTTAAGCCGTCCCAGCAGTGCCTTTTTTAATTACCCTGCTGGAAGCCACTGTGCGGCGGTAGCTCATCAGCGCACACTCAACCCAAAATGAAGGAAATAAGCTCCTCAACCTGCACGATCGCATCCACAACATCGGCGCTGATGTGTGCGCAGCTGACGATGAATTGCATTTGCCCTCAGGAAAACTCGGAAGAGTGATCCAGATTCACTCAGCGGGGCCTCTAATGATTCCAATTGAAATAATTGCTGGAAAGGGAATAAGAGACGATATAAAAAGTTTGGAAATGGGAGACTCAGAAACACCTCTGTGTGGTGAAGTTGAATACATTGTGTTTGTCTGCAGCTCCTGATACCAGCGGCTTTGATAGACAGCATTGATGCTTAATGCTACCGGTTCACATCCAGTGCAGCCCTTATGCGGCCTCAGATCACACACCATTTCACTGTTCTGAAACTTTGCTGCTTAGAGCTGCGCAAAGAGCATCCATTAGCACCAACACACTCCATATAAACACCACTCTGTTCTGTCTTGTTCTGTGTTGAAAGAGGGTAAAAACAGAGTCAAACCTATGCTTTTCCTACAGATGGCTGTTGTTTTCTGAAAGCAGTGTAAAATTGTGTCTTTCCCATGGCTCTGGTCGGTCTGGTTTCCAATGGTGTCTGCTTGCGTGTGGCCCTTTTAACAAGACCTCAAAGGGAAAACCAGCAAGCTTGAGAATGATGGATCCTTTCCTGGCTGATATAAAAATATGCAAGTGAATTACACATGCAGGCCAAGGCGGGAGAAGCTATAGGAGGAATACTTACATGCCCGTAAAGTGGAATCTAACCACTCAGCATCGATCAGCCATGCGGCGAGCATTTCTCCCCGCTCCCTGGAGCCACCTTATAGCCTGTTAAGAACCATCAGCGCTCCTCCCTGCCTACTGCCCTGATCCGATAAATCAATTAAAAATACACATCTGTTCAGTCGGGCCTGCTCCCCGTCCTACATGTTTCCTCATACTGCGTTTCTCCTCGAGCCCTTCACAGTGCCAACTGCCTCATTCCATCCCATCTTTATGTATTCATTTTATTTAATGTAATGTAATATATTGATTTTCTTCTTAAAGATGAGAGACAGCAGTATAAATAAGAGGCTGTTACAAGGTACTACATTTTAATCAGTGACAGCCAGAGGCTTGCATTAAATGGAGGTGTGTGTGTGTTATTGCAGGTGGCCTGCATGCAGCTGATCAATGCCCTTGTTACCTCTCCGGATGATTTAGACTTCAGAATACACTTACGAAATGAATTCCTGCGATGTGGCCTCAAGAAGATCCTACCGGTGAGTCTGGCAAATATTCTACATTTTTAATTATGTTCAAATTTATATAAAAACATACAACTGCACTTTGCTATAAAATAACAGCTCTTGATATCTAAATACAAAAGCTTACAGTTCGGACAACATCAGCGTAAGATAAGTGTTAAAGCTAAAGTTGCCTTTTTTATTCTTACATTTTTATCTAGTCCCATATTCTGTAATAATTTGCAGACACAACCATATGTAAGATATTCTGTAGTTTATTCTGTAGTTTTGCTGACCAATGGCTGACCTAGTATCTGTATGGCTGGCCAATGGCAGACAGGGGAAACGTTAAGGAAACCTCTTTATTTATTCTCTGTTAATGTAATTCTGTTTGATGATGTTAGTGGCACAAATAAATGACAGTCATTCATATTTAATGAATGCTAAAAATAAGTAAACGGTTAATAAAACAATTGCAGACTTTTAAAAAATGAACCAAATTGTTGCCGTGTTCCCTGGTTCAGTCCTCCTCCCTATTGGCACAGCTTTATTTCATAAAGGCAGTTCTCCACACATTATTATCAATCAGCTCACAGATCCACGCTTCACATCGCCACAAAGCCACAACCCGGCCTGCACATCACTCACAATCTCATTTATGTGGCCATTTCCTCACTCTTAATAAGTCATTTTGACTGCTCCCCATATTATTGCGGCAATTATTATAATTATCTCAATCTACCCCCGCATATGAGCTTATCGTAATTTATGAATAATGTATTTGAAAGTTTAATAGGACAATTAAATATGACATTGTTCTCTAATTGTGAATAATGAGTTTCCAGGTTTTAGCATCCTCAAAATGTGGCAAGTGCAAAGAGAAAGAAACAAAGTAAAAGACAAATGAGATGCACTATATACTCAATAAGAGATAGTGAATGGCATCTGATGAAATGAAAATACACATTTCTGGAGATTGAGTACTGTGTGTTTGTTTGTGTGTATGTGTGTGTGTGTGAGAGAGAGAGTCCTGCCTCCTACTGCGGCATTACAAGGATTCTGCCTCCCTGATTGGCTGTTTCTTTAAGACAGCTGGCATGTCTGAAGTACAGCCTGCTGATTGATAACTACAGAAATTGGGTTACACTTGGCTTTTCACTGTCCATAAACTACACCAGCAGTGATTCATAGTGAAGTTATAAAGTGAACCATTTTATTCTCTCTTTTTTGTCTCTCTCTGTATCTCTCTTCCTAAACCCTCTATATCTCACACATATGTTGCAGGTATAGATAGCAGGACAATCTGTGTACTGTAGGAAAACAGATTGAAATATTGAAATGGCAGATTGACTGTCAGCTAAGTAAAAACTAATCAGATTTCGATTTTTAATTGGCATTTGTTTTGTCATCTCAACTACTTGCAGTGAGTCAGAGACAAGTAAGTAATATGTAGAATTTGAAGTTTTGCATCTTTCAATGCATCACTTTAAACCAAAAATCAGAAATTCAAAAACTCTGGTATATGGACTAAACTGAGCTATCATAACTGCAAGCAACTTGACATGTTAAAATATATCAGTGCCATTGTTTTGTATCAAGATGCACACAGTAATGGTTTCTCTAATCCACCTTTATAAAAGCTACTTAAATGTCTTGATTTAACTGAGGCCTACTAAGGCTTAATCTCAGCCCTCTCTGTAAAACCAGGCCTAGATCTTTATATTAGTTTAGTCAATTGTTGGAAGTCTAATCGACCATCCTCACATCACGTGTTTGTGTGTCACTCATTTTTCTCATATCATTGCTGTGATCACAGGAGCTAAAGGAGACTGAGGAGCTGGACATTCAGCTAAAGGTGTTTAATGAAAATAAGGAAGAGGATTCCATTGAGCTGTCTCACCGGCTGGACGACATCCGGGCCGAGATGGAATATCCTTAAACTGCTGTCTCGCCCATGTGTGCGGCCATACAGAGCAGCCGTGGGCTGCCCAGTGGGGCTCTTGGCCGACCCCAAGTTCTTTCTGAAGGGATTTGAGAATACGATTTTTTAAATTCCAATCTGGCCTTTGGCAATGCTGATGGTAAACAAACCTCTTCACATCAACAAATGCACACAGCATACACATATCCCAGCATCCTCCTCTGGCCCTGAGCTCATTATACTGACATTGCAGAGCCACAGAGAGCAACCCCTACACTCACCTCTCCTCTCTGTAAATATGTGGACAGACTATGCTATGCCATGAAAATCCGTTCACATTAATTTTCTTCCCGTTTCTACATCTACAGCTACATCTGATCCCTCAGACAACATCTACATGTACGTGGTGGCCATATGCATTAGTTTCTTGATTAGCATGTATCCTCTAAGTTCACCAGTGAGAAAAACATATTTACAGCAGTTTTAACTCTAACATCGTTGTTGTGTGCATGTGTGTATATGATTACAGGCAGAAATCCTGATCTTTACCATTGCACCCTCATTCTATTAGCTCACAGAGGGGAAGCTTTGATGAATTGATGGAAAAGCAGAGTTTTAGTTCAGGCTGTCTGGACTAATGATTTTCCTGAGCAGCCAACTGAGTAAGAGACACAACATTTGTCTCCAAGGACAATTTGGCATTGATCTGTAAGTGTCTTGTGTAATATGCGTGTCTAAGCAACGTTCTCTCAGTCTTCCTTTCCCCCTTTTTTTCTCTAAACACCAAAGGTGAATTTACTGAGAATGAATCGTGCTGTTTATTTGCATGAGCTGCCAGTGTTGTTTTAGTGCTTGATTCACTAAAAGAATTATGCAAATCAGGTAACAAAATCTATGCTAAATGCTATTAGCTTAGCTCAATTTTTGGTCTTGTGGGCCGGTTCTGAGTGCTAGGCTGTGCAGTATGCAACCGCCTACAGTTTCTGACATACTGTACTTTACAATAAATGTACAGCATTGCTCTATTGCCCTGCAATCCTCAATCTTTAAAGTGCGCTTGACTGACCTGCACGAAAAGAATGAAAATAACATAATTTAAAAGTTCACTGCGAAGTGCTATTTTAGTGCATTTAGCTCCTGATTAAAGTACACTGCGAAAAAGACGCAGGTGTTTGCACTGACATACCATTCACGAAAGTGGCACAACAATTTTGTGAATTGACCCCCAGAAGGTTTAAAATCGTACCCTTCATGTTTTCACTCTGGCTGCTTTATGAATATTAACCTATAGAACTTTATGTGTAATTATAACACTTGAACTTGTGTCCAGTTCAGGTCTGGCCACTGTAGCAGTTGAATATTAATTGGAGGTTAGGGAGTGTGATTGATTAACCCTCCTTCTCTGCTCCCTTTCTGGCTTTTGTTTGGCTCAGCCGAATGCTAATCCAGCTCATGTTTATGTATCACCTACCCACCAGTATATTACTGCAAACATGCAAAAAATACAAATATGCACATATTAGTCTCTGTGTGCACACGTGTGGTGCTACATAATGGAGGGAACATCTATCAGTGCTCTTTGCTGCTTCTAAAGTGAAGAAAGAGAAAATAATTTGGTTTAGCAGATCACCTCTGTTATCAGCAATAATGCTTTGAAGATGTTTGTATTCTCATATTAAGTTGACAGAACATGGGACACACTCACAACCCTATGAATAAATTAAATGATATGTTTTAAGTTTATTAGAACATGTTCAGCCGTGCTGGGGCACATTGGTTTGCTGAAAAGTTGCACTGCAGCACAGCGGCTTGGATTGCAATACTGAATGCAAACTGATGCAACAAAATTTAAGATTGTAAATTTCAGTCATGACTGACAGCAGTGACGATGAGGGTTTGACCAGAACAACCACATTTTATAAATGCTTCTATCCCTTTATGTTTATAAGTTCCCATGCAGTGCTTGACTGCATCACGAAAGTTGTTAAGCCTCTGTTTATTGAAGTTTAAAAAATGATATCTAAGATATATAACAAATGTATACCTAGACCAGAGGCAGATTGTTTTAATTAAATGGGGACGGATAAACTGTACCTTTCAGTTGATCTTTTACATATTGAGGCAGCAGATATTGTTTGTTTTTAGAAAGTATGAGTGTGGTGATGTTCCAGCACAAGCAGTGCATCACTGCAGTCAGTTTGTAAATATTTCAATAGACACTGTCAAAACATAAAGTACATGCAATAACTGAAGTACATTTTTCACTCGCCTCTTATCTTCTATTTGTGCTGATATTTACAAATAGGAACATTTTCGTATTGTCTTTCGTGCTCTTCAAAGAAGATAAATATCTTCTGGAGATGCTTTTTAGTTGCCAAAAGCCTACTATTTTTATCCTGTTTTTTCATCGAATGTTTTATTTTTGATATTTCGGTTGAAGTGACATCAGGTTGAAGTGACCTCAGATGGATTTACATTGAAACTTTGATGATATAGTGAATAGCTGTATTTAATCATAACATTTGATTGTAACCATGTGCTAATTTTAAAAATAGACTATGATCTGTTTCACTCAAATGTGATCAGTCAATGATGTCATAATAGTGATAAAAAAAGAGATACAGAAAAACAAAAGAGACAGTGATGGCTGTCTGATGTTACGTCTGTTTTAGACATCAGAAGCCACTGCCCTTTCTCTTCAGAAGGAGGAGATGTTGGACATTTAATCAATACTGTTTGCAAGTTTAAGAACATCTTTTATGTTTTGGAGACCTGCAAAACAAACCGAGCCTGAGATGTCAGCCAAAACAATAAATAAAAATATCAAAGGAAGTGACTGATCCATGTTTTATAGCTTTAAATAATCAAACTTACAGAATTCTTATTTGGTGCATATTCAGGTCAGAGTATTGCCCCCTGACGGATAGACTAGAGGTGCTTTTCTGTCACTTCTTTAAGGTCTTGTGTTTGGTCATGTTAGCAAATTGGTTCCCTAAAGACACAAGTGCATGCAGGTAGCATTAGTTCTGGTTAGACTCACCTTCTGAATCTGACCCCCAAAAAAAGATTTTTCAATGAGTGGTGGACATGAACTTGTAAATATCAGTGGTATTGTTTTTACATTTCTATTTATTCACCAAGGGTTTTTACAAGTGTTTGTAATTTTTGTTTTATGGCAAGTCTCTAATCAAGAAACATGTTTGTATTTACATTGATTCATTTAGCATTCACCATTATCTAAGGCAGCCCACACATGAAAAGTACCAAAACAATCAATCTATATTTCCATAACCTCTTAAACTGTTTCCTTGTTTGTGTGTGTGTGTGTGTGTGTGTAAAGCCCAACATTTTAATTCTCTATGTGGTTTACTAATGAAACACATGTTGTTCCATACTACTTTAAGCTTTGATACATAGCTCTTATGTTCTCTGCACACTAAAACACATACCATCATGCCAATGCACTAATAACTCCAATCACTGTAGTGTTTATGCTACATACATATTGTTGTATATAAATACCACATTAACATGAACAGTGTATTATAAGATAAGTGTGGTGCTTTTTCTTAACCTGCTGTTCACTGATATGGGTGAGGTGTATCACCTCGTGTCCAACATGGTGAAAGACACAGGATCAGAACCTTACCTCCTGTCCATCCTTCAACACCTACTGTTAATCAGAAATGATTACTACATCAGGTGAGTGCCAGCGTGTCTCATCCTTTATATTTACTGCATAAAAAACTGCAAAAAACTGAACACCACTGATCGGATTCATTCACTGTTGCTGACGTAAAATATTTAATAAAGTAGGAAAAGTGAGCGATAAGGAGGAAATGTAACACGGAAACGTTGCTGCTCACTTTGAGCCATGAATAATGTATTTTCTGGCTCGTTGGAGAAAGTGAGAAATAAAAAAACACAGTAAGGAAGTAGCATAGAAGACTTCAACTCCCCCCGACATTGTGTGTAACTGTGAAGCTGAAACACTGGATCACTACAAATTCTAAATAAAAATGCATGTGATTATTAAAGACGCCCTTTTAAAATATACATTTCTTCTGATTGCTGCCTGAAGGTGTATATATAGTCATGTTTGTAGTTTTGCACGCAGCTATATATTAGCTATATATGTCACTATACAAAGGTCTTTGTCACCAATGTGTTGCTTTTGAACCTGCCGAATCATTTTATGTAGATTGGATTGACTGGTTGGGAAATTGTATGGCTGTAATTTTAGATTAAAGGGATCACTGCAAGCTTTGATGGCTGGGTCTCCAAGGAGAGAGAGGTGAGGTAGAGCTGGTGGCATCTCTCTACTTAAGACTGCATCAGTCGACAGAGACCGTCTTCCTCATAGGTGTTCGGGGCTGTGCCGGTGATCAAAGGCAGCTGTAAAAAAGCTGTCCATGCCAATACATTACACAGTTTGATTTAAAGATATTTTTTATATATTCCAGGAACAACAACAACCATCCATTTCTATCCTCCTTCAACTCTTCCTTGGACATTTCATTTTCAATGTTTACATTTTTAAATAACTTTTTTGTGAAAGAAAATAGTATAAATGTTGTAATAATGTTGTACCAATGTCCTTGAGACGTTTATTTGTCCTTTTGGAATAGCAGAGGAGTTGAATGATAACTCTCAAAGACTCACTAACAGAAGGCAGATCAGAGGGAGCGTATATGGAGCACATCTTCTACTTTTGGCCGTGACTGATGTGAAGATTAGATGGGCAGTGTGGAGCAGAGGTTGGATGAGAGATGAGAGGCAGGCAGGGAAGGTGCCAAGCTGAGAGAGAAGGAACGAAGCCTCTGTTGAGTAGGACATGTGCCGTCTCCTCTGGTGTGGTCTGACGTTTCTGGGTCAGTCTTCTCCTTCCTGGTTATATCCAACATACGGCAGTGGCGGTAACCAGGATGCTGAGAAAATAGGGTGGCTTACTGAGATAATGATATAGTGTAAACCAGTGACAGGAGTAAGCTTCGGGCCTTGCCACTAAGCCAGGCTCGGTGACACTCACAGCCCTATCAGTTCCTGCCACCCTCTCCGCCCCTCTTCACGCTTATTACACATCTCTGCCATGTCTTATACAACAACAACCTGAGTTGGCAAACTGTGTGAATATGATTATTTGTTTGGTTGTTTTAATGGTATTTGTCATTGAGATGAAAGAGACATCCAATTATAGTTAATGTCGTAATAGCTGGTTTATTCCAATTGTGTTCCTGTGTTTAAAAGATACAACAAGACACACATACCTCTTTGATTTTATAACTGTGCTTTTCTATTTTAAAAATTGATATTCTTATTTTAGTGTAATATGTTAAATGAGATTATAACAGTCAGAGATCACCTTTGGTGTGCACATTATTTATTGAGAGGCAACAGTCAGACACTCATCTCGTGGTCCAAAATTGGAACATATGGAATCTGCCACTGGTAGCCGTTTCTACTTCTGAATTTAGCAAATATCATAATTTTTTCCCCATTTTCTACACAGAACACATATCTTGAATGCAGCAGAGCTAACCAAAATATGTATTGTAACCAAACATAGGCAAATTGACACTCCTGTTGTTGCATAATTTATTAGCTTGGGTCAACAAACTCTGCTGTTCATTCATTTGCTTAGGTATACTTCTTAGCAAACATTGTTCATCATACAAGAGTGTTTGGAGATTTAAAAAATATCTAATTCCCTAGAATTAAGTGGCATTAGCTGAAACTTGTGACGTTTTTCAAGTCATGCTCTTTCATTAGAATTTAGAAGTCTGAACCGTAGACGGCACAATTTAATACCTACAAGAGACATTCAAGGTCATGCTTGGAACATAATTATTTGCCAGTACGAAGCTCGGCTTAAGTCGACATTGTATTTGTTAAATGTCACTTGCAATTAAATTTGGTAATATAACTTGGAAAAGGTCACACGCTAAGCACTGTGGCAACGTCTAGTCCCAGACCCATTTACTCGCTGTCCCGTCATTGTCACCTTTCCAAACACAGAGCCGTGTTTTTCCTGCCATTGTGCAACTAATTACACAAATTACACTGATTAGATTTGCGTCCCAGGTTTTATTGGTGCCCTTAATTGCCAAAGATGATTGCAAATTAAAGAGGAAAGTGTGGAGGCCCAGAGTCGGTTTGTCTTCACCTTGAGTGGACAAAGTCACAGAATCGCTCTCTGGCTGTATGCTTTGCCATCAGTGATTTCATTATGCACTAAAGGAAGTCTTAATTCAATGGTGTGAAATGCCATTAAAAGATATGTCTTAGCAAATGATTTATGAAGTGCTGTCCTAACAGCAATGCACGAGGCAGTATTTTATATGAAGTTAACCGCTTTGTCTCTTGTCATACTCTGCCCCTTCACTCATGGTGCGTGTGTGTGCACATTCATTTTTATAACAGGCCTCAGTATTACAAGGTGATTGAGGAGTGTGTGTCCCAGATCGTCCTTCACCGCAATGGGATGGATCCTGATTTCGGCTACAGGGAAAGACTGGATGTGGATTTCACTCATCTCATTGGTAGGCGGAATCACTGCAAGATAATGTTCTTTATCAGTGTTTTTGTCTTGTTTTCCAGTGACAACAACTAAATATCTTTAAAGGTAAAATTTAATGATTGCGGCAAACTGACGATCCTGCCCTAAACTCACAGCATTGGTTGAGTCATTGTTATGACATGTCCAGTTGCCCTGTAGGCACATGCATTATGACTTTATGACTTTATTATGAATTTTTTCATTTGTTTCTGTTTTTGAGGATTTGTTTCTTGTTTTAAGGCTAAATCTAACCAAAGTTTAGTTAGGCTTCTGCTTGAAACACAAACAAATTAGCTAACAAAAAAAAATCCAATAGGGTAGGAGAAATATACGTAATTCAAGTTGTCTTTTCCTACACTGTTTTGCTTCTAAATTTATCTTGTTTTTTTGTGTTTTTTTGTTGTTTTTTTTACTAGTAAACAGGCCAAAAATACTCATTAAGAAAGATTTTTTTTGCTGTGCCCTCACTGATATTAGGCCTTCTTGCTCTGGAAGAGTCTTTGCATTATGAACACCTCACTGGACCTTAAAGCACTTTCTCCTAAGTTATTATTCATTAGTACAACTCAGTTTTCCAGACTATTAAATTTTGTCTTGAACTGTGTGGTCATCTGATAAAGTGGCCAAACGTTTCAGAATGAATAAAGGAAGTTTCATGTTTCTTTAACAACCTTAGGTAAAAGTGAAAGAGCATTACTGAGTTATATCACATCAATGAATCCCACAGAAAGACTTTTTGGGGTTTAATGGGATATGTACACTATGATTATACCATCTTAAAAGGTTTCAGACATTTTGTCTAAAGGCCTATTTGAACAAGGCTACTTTTCTTTGAGAAGGTTAGGTACCTTTGTATTTCACAGACATAGTTTTTGATCTAAATCCTATAGGAATTGACAGATATGTGTGGTAATAATAGTGATTCAAATGTCATTTAGAAAACTCACCCGCCGTCTGAATAGTGCTTAACATTACTGTGAAATCACTGTACTGAGGGAGACACAACTGCAGCTGATAAAACTGATTTCCTGGAGTAGATCTAATTATCTTCCTCCGGTCCCCATGAGAGCCCTGTCTAAAACACCTGCACCTACCTGACACATAAGATAAGGTAGACTCATTATGCATAAATAAAACATTATCTGCAAAGCCCGGCTGGCATGTCATGTCTTAAAAACGCAACACGACTTCAGCAGCTGTAGTGGTTATATTTGCATTCCTGGACATTTATCATTTGTTTTTATGATTAAATGTTCAAAAAAAGCATTCTGTCGCCATTGGTTTTGTCATCTACTTCCTGGACACCAAAGACATTAATAAAATTAGTGTGATGTAATTTTTTTCTGTCCTTTTTTTATTCTGCTCCCCTTTTGTATTTTGTCACTAGCGCTTCTGTAACTTGCCAACAAAGGCTTATTAAAAGTTTTCAGACCCATCTGCAGAAACAAAAAAGAAAGAAAAAAAAAATCTGTTAGATTTTCTCGCTCCTTTCTTTGCTTTAATGAGTTGAAAACAAATTTTGTGAGGCGCCGTTTTCAAATTTACATCTCAAACCTCCGGAACAGAATACAAATCTCCAGAGTGGAGGGGGGAGAAAGACACTGACAGGTTCATTTCAATCTGTTGGCTTTTATTTCTCTCAGTTTGGTGCTTTTGATTGTCTCTATTCTGTGTGTGAGGTAGAATCTCAGTTGTCATGTTAACAATGCACAGTATAATTCACGTTTTATGTGTTTGTGTATGACAGATCAGTGCGTAGATAAAGCCAAGGTGGAGGAAAGTGAGCAGAGAGCATCTGAATTCTCTAAAAAGGTGAGTCTATTAATCACGGGCTGTAGCCATTGGTGTGTTTCTGTCACCAAACATTTCTCCCATGAGTGAGACGGTGCATTGATTGAGCTCGCCTGATCAATAGCTGGCAGCAGAGCAACATGATCTGTATCAGTGCAAGCAGAATCAATGCTGATGCTCCAATCTTCAGGCTTGTTTGTGCCATACTGGGAACTCTTTAAGATATTTACAGACACCATTTCAAATAGTGTTAGAAGTCCGAACATTTCATATTGTAATCTTTGAATTTGATGTCGCATTAACACTTGGCTGGTGTTGTCATTGAAGAAAATGACTGTATCCCATGATGCTCTGGGAGAACAGGAAACATATCCATGCTCATCTCAGCTTTCTGTACAACTCTGTTAAATGTCAGCCAGACATCTGAGGGATGCAGTTTAACAGCAGAGTAAGAGACATGTTCTAGGTGCCCATATGTACACATGTATTTGTGCCTGGCTACAAATGATATTGATTTATTAAGGATCAAATGTTGAATCAGCTTAAATCAAACATACACAAAAATCATGCTTTAGGAATATGGAACGTGTTCAGCTGAAATGTTTTTATTTTATAAAGTACTAGTAAAAAGTGCCTAAACTAAACTGACCCTCCAATAAGTTTTACCATAATTTTAGTGAATATTGTGGTAATTACTAAAATGCTCCTTTATTTAAAATAATCTAAAATCATTAACGTTAGACAGGAGAATAAGAACACATTAAATTTGCACGAGAACCTGTCATGCAAAGTAAGAACATTTGAATGTGGTTTATGGTAAATAACACCAAAAGTTGCAGCTTTTATAAGCTTAGCCCAGGGATCAATAGAATCATGATGATGCTTATAAAAATTAAAAACCCAGGATGAGGCAAGCTGAGTGTGTCGATATGTTCTGTTATTGATGGTCTCTGTGTGATGTGTACATGTGTTACTGTCTGCAGTTTGATGAGGAGTTCAGCGCCCGGCAGGAAGCTCAGGCTGAGGTGCAGAAACAGGAGGAGAAAATCAAAGGGCTGGAGGCGCAGATCAACACCCTTCAGGGGCAGGTAACACCACTTACTGCTAGGCCCACCATAGCATAGCCAAATGCACACACCCCTTCCTCCATTTAACACCAATTTCTAACAAACACTTCCTCAAGCGACCCCATTGGTTTGCCCCACTCAGCTGCTTTTCACTCTCTACCCAAGGTTATCAAACACCGGTTAGTGTTCATGGAAGATACCACCACCTGTGTCCCATGTGTTCACCCTTAACATGCATAGTTTACCCTTCCTGGCACTGATTGTACCTGAGAAGTGACCTGTGCTTTGTTTTATCAACTTTCAGAGGCTTCAAATCCTCTGAGACTTTTCTTATCTTTCCTCATGAGAGCTTGCCGGTTCTTGTCACACCTTAAAAGAGTGTGTTATCATATAGATCCACATTGCAACACGCCCACTTATGTTTCTACACATCATAGTATGGCCTTTATTTGAAATACAACTTTTCTCTAATGGCTATTAGACTGGCAGGCATTAAATGATCTGTAAATTATTCTATCTGTCAGGAAACCTTTCTTAAAGCTCAGTAACTGCACTCAGCGAATCTCACCAAATAGCCTGGAAATGAGCTATAAGAGCATTAGGATCACTGGTGCTTGTTTTCTGTATGTTTGTGAGGTCATATGAAGCCGTTTTTCTCTGTCTGCTTAAAATGGTAATGTAACTGCTAATGTGGTGGTTAAAGGAGAGGCTCTGCTAATTTGGTCAAATTGAAACCTTTTTATCCTTTATCATGAATGCGGTGGTGCTCTAAATGGGTATTTTAAGACTAGGGGGGTTGTATGATTTAATAAAGGGCCAATCTCCTCTTCAAATTGTTGAATTTGATTTTTCTCAATTGCTCCATTCCAGTCTTTTCCCAGCTATTGTATGAAGGATTGCGTTACGACCACGGCTCTCACATCATCGCTCTAATAAAAAAAAAACTTTAGACCTTCTCCCATGAAATTACTGCTATTTCCTAGTAAACCCAATTTGAAACATTTTAGATTTTAGTGCTGTCTTGGGACAAAAGAGAGGCTTGCTTGCTAGTTTATGGAGTTTAATAGGGAAAAGAACACCATCCACAGGATAAATGGTTTTTCAGAAATTGTATATTCACAGTTAGAAAAGCCCATTATTGTTTTACTGTTTGCTTACATCTATGTATTGAGTACTGCCAAGCTGACCTTCACTGTTGCCACTGGCTCCCCCCAGATGACCCTCCCACCATCCCCTAACCGAGATGAGTAGCTGTCATTAAGGACTCATTAAGGCAGCTCAGAGCACCATTCATTCCCACACTCTCCTAGGCCGTTCCTCCTGTGTGAAGTGGAGCTTCTCAGAGCCCAGTGCTTCATTTGTGTGCAGTTCTTACCCTTGCACTTCATCTGGTCTGAGAGCTGAATCACGGCACGTTACCCACTCCGTCCTTCCCTCCTTCTGCCTCGTCCATCAAGCTCTCCACTCCTCCACATATTCATGAGCCCAGGCCTCTATCCTCACCTCTCCTCATCAGTCACCATCATCCCTCCTTTTTTTATTCATTCGTGCTGAGCCATGCTGCATGCACCCAATATGGACACAACAACCAAGTATGCAAATCACATTAATGACTGCTCACCTGCTCTCCTCAGCGTTCCTTGCCCTGACTGGAATATCATTCAGCTGTTGTTTTTCTTTAGATGGTCTTTAGTCTTACTCCACAACGTTCTCCTCCTCCTTGAAGCTCCAGCCCATTACGGGCAGAGCAGTGTAGTGGAGCCACTTTCCAAGCCTGCGTATCGAAAGCACATTCAAAGCTTTGGCTCCAAAACATCCCTACATCAACAGACACCTGCTTCTGCTGGAGAACATGTAATACGTTTGCTGAAGAAGAACCGAGATATTAGCATGAGGGTGTTCTACACATGCCGTGGGTGTGTTGGCACATCTGAAAGGGAAAGAAGCGTATAGGTTGTCATGCGCAATGCTGACAATCTGTAGCCTTTATAAGACACTTGGTGTAGAACTCTTCGCTCACTGCAGTGTTAGAAAGATGTCAGGTTGTGGGTGCAAGCATGAAAGCTGACTAGCGGAACGTGCTCTCACCCACATTAACTCTTGAGCCCACAATGTACATTTGTTGTTCTCTAGTAGTGTGATACAGATGGGAATTTGAACTTAGTTTCTAAACTCTGTATATGAATGTTTAGAAACAGTGTTTATACTTATGCTTGGGTGTAGTTCTATGTAGTGACTGTTCTATGTTGATGTTAGAACTATTCTATGCTATGAATTGCTAGTTTTTCTCCATTATTTGGTCCAAATCATCCATTCCGATATGTTTTTAGGTGTTTTTAAATAAAGTTGTAATTTTTTAATGACAAATTAATATGTTGGCACAATAAAAAAAAATTCTACAAATGTATTATTACAAATATATTAAAATTTGTCTACACATTTCAAGCATGTAAGCAAACAGCTTCAGTTTAAAAGATCTTTAGGATCATGAGAAACATTTCAATAATGTTTCAAATAACTTTTTTCTGCCTCATAAGTCAAAAAAGCGGAAAACTACAACCAAGCATTGAAACCTCTAATTTGTATTAATGATGCAAAGGTCACCTTTTAAAAAAAAGTCTGTGTGCTTATTTTGCTGCTATGATAATCATTGCCTCTAAAATAAGCCTCAGTAGGTAACGCTGTGACATCCATTCAAAGAGCATCAAATAGAGTAACATGAATGTCATGGGAAATTTTCACATTAGTGTTCCATTACGGTGACCGAAGTTCAAGGACAACAAAGAGATGACAGCAAAGACAAGCTCATCAACACATTTGCCTTTAACATATAATTGAAGAAAGTCATTATTCAGAGTAACCAATGCATCAACCCATGTGAAAAAATGGTCGGCTTAGCTAATCAATACAGAAATTTCAGACAGACTGAACATGAAATAGGAGTAAATGTAAGCGCTCTGCAATTTAACTTAATATGTTTACAGTGTTTATGAGAGTGCATGCATTAGGGGCCCTTGCTCTGCCCATTTTTAAATAAGCATATAACCACAACCACATTTGCATTTGTGCATTCAACGGTTTAGCATTGTTTTAAAAGTATGCAATTTATCATGGTACTGTATACTCTAGGAACCACAGTAATTCATGTTCTGTAGCAAAAGTCATATTTTTTTAGATGACTGCTTTCCACCCTGTTGGTTTGTTTGGAGTTTTTAGTTACCTCATGTTAACACTAACAAAAACACATTTCGGCAGAAATCTTACACACCTCCCTCTTGGCCGTTCACAGGAAAGGGGAGTCAGAGGTGAGGAATCGAACGATAGCTCACTTAATAATTCAGAGCTCAAGTGATACTGAGGGAGAAATCTCTTTTGCAGCACCCTGATAGGTTTCCGAAAGCTCTGTGGTCAGCTCTCTGTACCAGCATGGGACTCATAACATTCCGGTGTAGTGCAGGGCTGGCCGATTGTCTTATTGCCGCTGCCTGGCTGGATTAGGCAGAGATTCTGGAGGTAATGATGCCCATAATGCACTACGGTGGAGCTGGTTGCCTTGCACCCTGCTTTGTTGCCATGGCCAGTATCAGGGGAGACAGCCCAGCCATTCACCTTTATAGGCTGATGGTTGGGGATGCAGTGCATGTAGGCCACCCTCTTTCTCTCTACTGCTGTTTCTGTGTCTCTCTGTGAGTAAGTGATCACATAGAATATCAAGATGCTGTTGTTCTTCTTGACTGATGACTGAGTGACTTTGATGTTTAGCCTTCATATTTAAAAAAGGAGACAATAAACAACAAAACAACCTGGTAAACACTACAGACATGGACAGCATTTCTAAACTGATCAAAGTTTTTCAACAATCTTCACCATGGATGTATTCATCTTCTTTTCCATTACATGCCTTTAATATTTGATTCTGCACTATGTGCAATATGGTGAAACAGCAGCTTATAAGTTTATTTGCAAGGCAGTACACTTCCTCTGAAAAAAAGAAGTCTGTTAAGATGTTATTTTTCCCCTTTGCTTTTTTCAGAAAAGACTCACAGTGAGTTCAAAGCCGGAGCGAAGCATTACTAAATCTAAGTGCTTGCGCTAAATTTGTTGGGTGTGTCGTAAGGCACTGCAATGATGGGAAGGATGTGAGATGACTTAAAAGAACAGGATTCTTATTCAGGGTTCACAGAGCTCCTATGGCCACCAGTTTACTACATTCTCAACATGCACTGCTGTGCTTTGTACATTCTTTTAAAACGGACATCATTGGAGCAAAGGCAGCATTGAAATGACCAGAATTGTGCCTGAAATTGGAACTGTTTAGGGTGTTTAATGATGTTCTTAATTTATGAATTTACCCAGTGTAGACCTGTGGCTCACAACAAGCACTATAAAACTGTACTACTTTATTAGTAGGCATGCATGATGTTTTGACAGTGTTCTGCTGAGCTGCATGAATTCGATTATTTGCCATTCCAAAATGTTTTTGCCAAGTGACCTTGTAACTTAAGCATAAGTGAGTAAAGTTGGCAGAACATCTCTTTATCACTCCAGCGATGGGCTCTGTTCTCTGAAACTGAACTGCATCTGTTTTTGACTCACTGTTGTCCTGTCTGTCTTTGTATCTGTCTGTGTGTCCACTCACCTGTCCAGTTGACTTGTGAGAGAGACAAGCTCAGAGAAGCAGAGAAATGCATCAGCGAAAGAGACAGTAAGGTGGGTGCACCGCATCCCCCCGATTCCACCCCAGCATGCTCAATGCATCCATCCATCAGCATCTGCATTTTGTTTCTTACCTTCTAACAGGCTGATAGAAGCCATCACCTCTCTGTGATCAGCCAGAGCTGTGATTTGCTGTATCGAGACTCTCAAAAGATGCTGTGCAGTCATTCATTACAAATGCATGCTACACAATTAGGCCATAATCCTTTCTCACATATCCAGCATAGAAAAGCTTGTGATGATGAAACCTGCAGAAAAGAAACTCCATATTGTGCCTCAGAATATTTACAATGTTCAAGCTTCACGAAAAACATTTTTGTTCATCTAATTTTTGGTTAAGCACCTCTACGTTTTTTTTGTGCATTTATTTGTCGACTTTTATATACTTAACACAGAAAGCGTTCTACTTGGAATCTGTAGGTGTACAAAGCAATCACTACAGGAGTTTGCCCTCCCATAGCACCTGTTTCAGCTGGAGGGCAAAATGAACCCCTATCCTTGCATTTAACAAGACTATTGTAACCCTCATAAGTAAGTGCATCTAATTGAATTTGCCTCCTGCTCATCAGAGATGAGATTAGGGTGGTTTAATTGTGTGTTGGCCCTAGTTAATTACCCAAATTGTGACTGTTTCTACCAGGAGTGTCCTACCTCCCGTTGAGAGTGTAAATGGATGCTTGTCCCCCAAAACTCTCTTGCCCTTAAAAAAAAAACCAGTTTCAGGCACCCTGACTGCTAATTAGTGCAGCTCAAGAATATGTGAGAAGGCCTGTGGTGGGACCTCAACTTTGCCCTCTCGTTTATCCCGCAGTTCAAATCAAAGGCCAGCTCAGACCTTTATCAGCCTCCATGCCTAGACTTTCCAGACATAAATGGCTTTTTAAAGCTAGACAAGCCTTTAAAATGAAAACTTGGGGGAGAACCAGTCCTAAATGAAACACTTTCCTTTGAAAAATGAATATTATTTAAAAAGAATAGGGGGCATGGCTAGAGAAAATGGTGTGTGCCAGAAGCTCATTACAATTCCAGAATTGTGGCTGGAGAGCTCGCAACGCGCCACACGTGGCCACAGCGGACCAGAGTGATGCAGAAATGACGGTGCTCTAATTTAGCAGCTAATTGCTGCCATTCTCTTGTATTAAACTTAAAAGAGAAAATGGGCCACAATGGGCCGGAGATTGACAGGTGCATAATCATGGGACGAGGCAATCGTCAAGGGGCCCCAGCATCCTGCATGTTGCTCCTACACCTTTTTAATTTTCTCTCTAATAAACAATCCACTGCCTGCATTGTGTAATCAAACACTCACTAATGCATATAAAAATGTGACTAGTTGCGTATCATTTCACTCATCAACTGCACTGAGGCTAGAGCACAGAGAGGGGAATTGCTTTAAAAAATGAGAAACTTTTACTTAGCAAGAAATAGAATAAAACTGAAAGTAAGTTTTGAGATGAAGAAAAAGGGGAAAAAGAGAGAAAAGATTGCTTTCTAATCATCCAAAGGTCAAGTCATATTTGGGCTATTGGGATTTCTAATTGAAGCATTTGCATATCATTTGTTGCTAAGAGTCTGGCCGGCCCTTTATCAGTGGTTTAAAATGCCTGTTTATGTTGTTGTGTGCAGAGCAGGGCTGACTTGTCAAGACATTTACCGCTCTTATTCTTATCAGCTACTGGATGAATTGAACCCTATCACCTCCATAATGGCTTCTGTTCCTGGAGACCAGCTTATGAACTTCATGAATAGGAACCAGTTATTTTACCAGAAGAGAAACAAAGAAATGAAAGGAAGAAAAAAAACACACCCTGCATTTAAAACAATATGAATTGTTCTTCAAGGTTAAGGATCTAGAGGAGAGAGCAGAGAGGTCAACTGCCTGATGCCACCAGTTGCCTGAGTGTTCAAGCCCGATTACGCTTCTCATTACTGCTAAAGGTTCAGGTGGCTGCATCCTATTCATACGCTCAATCTATTAGCAAATTACAGAGGCAATTTACATGTTAATCAAGTCTAATGGTTTACCCTCATCTGTTATGCTTTATGATTAAACAAGATGAATCAGTCTACACAAAGCACTTTCCATATTTCATACGGAAATAAATATCGATACTGTCATCTTGTCATTCATTGTAATCACAGCAAATATGTTCGTATGAAAATATAAATTGAAAGCTTATATCATTATGCTTTAAGAAAACAACAACAGATGACGATGGCAAACTTCATCATGTTTATTTCTCCTGAGTTATGCCCTCATGTCAGTCGCTATTTCATTTTCTGATGTTTATGATCTGTTTCGGGAGATGGCTTTTAAATTGTGTATATGTGTGTGTATGTGAGAGAGAAAAAGAGAGAGAGATTCTTCATGGCCCATAAATGTTAAAGTATACTTTATATGAATACCTAATTTTACATAGGGCTGCAATTAAGACAAAATCATAATTTTGCAGCCAGTGCAGTTCATCACAAGCTGTCCGTGCTCAGTTCTGTACTCCCACAAACACTCTTGTTATAATCAAAAAAGCTGCCTACACAACAGAATAAATCTCTTATTTGCACAGGATATACACCTAGTTGATTGCTGCATATTGTAAATATATATATTATTGTTAAATGGTGTAGCCCTACCCAGCCTTGAGTATTACCTCAGTCTCTACATCTCAGTACCTAGTTTTCTGTGTACTGGACATCTGCTGCAAGATAAACAGAGTGTTAAACAACCCTCTGATCTCCACATAGAAAACCATTCCATCACATACACATGCAGACTCGCACGCATTCACTTTGTTTTTGGTACTTGTCAAATTGCTCCTTTGAGAGCTCGTTACTTGATAGGTGTGTACATTCCAAAAGAGTGTAACATATTCGACCTGCTGTTTGTTTATTTACATATTCATTGTGACTACCTGCCCCTCAGGAATTGCCATGTCCCAGTTTTCCCAATGAGAGGATCAGGAGTTCAGCAGGGGCTCCTCTGAGCGCTAGCCTCTTCCTGACTCTCAGGGGGCTGCGCTCAGTGCGCTAGACAGACCGATGCTCAGTGCTGGGATCCAGTGCCTGGAGGGAAGGCCACAGCAGCCTCAAGTCATCCGTTTGCTTTTATCAACTCTTATTTAATGCATGCAAGGATCCGCACCCCCATTTTTTTCTCTCTCTGGCTTTCTCTCTCTCTCTCTCTCTCTCTCTCTCACCTTCTCTTCTCTAGACTTGTTTCAGTGCACTCTCTTAAAATGAAAAGTCAGCTGCTGTAAACATGGTGTCTTTTATCCTCCACTCTCCAGTGGCCTTATCTCACCCATACGTTTTGATGGGATAAAACATGTAATGGGGATAAAAGCATGGGCCTTTGGGTGCAGACCCTGCGAGTGGTTGAGGTGAACGGTTTGGCTCACTGTGCTCCCAGATTTTGTGAGATGCCCTTTCCGGTCACTGTGTTTATTTTTATTGCAGGTTGCAGGAGGAGCTGGAGCAGCCAGTGCCGTTCCTGCTCCACCACCGCCACCAGGGGGCATCGCACCCCCTCCACCACCTCCACCCCCTCCACCACCTCCAACTGGCGGTGTACCCCCTCCACCTCCTCCTCCCTTTCCAGCATCTCTGGGACCTCCTCCACCACCACCACCACCTGGCTGCGGTCCTCCACCTCCACCCCCACCTCCTGGTGGAGGCCCGCCCCCACCTCCGGGTTTGCCTTTAGCTCCTCCCCCACCTGCTGTCCAGCTGCCTTATGGGTTGGTGCCCAAGAAAATCTACAAACCTGAGATTGTCATGAAGAGGGTGAACTGGTCAAAGGTAGGACAGACAAAAGAAAACTCCGCCCACCTCATTTTTGAACACTACTGTAATGGAGCTTGAACAGTTTAAACACACACATGTTTGGACTTAACAGCATGACACACTCCAAGGTCAGCAATAAATTGCAAACTGTTACGGTAATTTAGCCTTCATAGCATATAAGAGGAAGATGAGAGGAAAGAATGAAAAAGAGAGTGCAACTTTTTTAGTGAGAGTTGATGGTCCAAAGCCTGCGAGTACATGCAGCTTATTAAAAAGATTGTTGAGCCGTAAGACTCACGACTCTCCACTCTGCCTCCCTTTCAAGATATCAGGCTGTAAACTATTTAATTAGCTCAAGTGCCCTTGCGCACACACATTCCTGCCATAATTGAATACATTTTTTGACTTAAAGCGAAATGAAACACAAACATACAAGGCAATATTGCGTAATCCTCTGTCACTTTTAAGTACGATTTCTATGGGTCAACCCTCGTCTTTCTCCTTTTAATTCTCAATCATTAATTTGCCCATTGCCTTGGGGACATTGGCAGTGTAAAAACTAGATTGATTTATTTGTACTTTTTATGTTTTCGCTTGACCTTGTCTTTAACTCATTTATGTGTAAGTGCTGAGAGGATAGACTCCTCCACAGCAAGCTTGGTGTTCTGAAAAGAACAAAAAATGTAAAACAAAAGAAATTTGCTGTGAGAAATGTAATTAGAAAACATAGAGTAGGAAACTTTGAGCCTTATTATTCACCTAATACACCTATCAATTCACTTAGTTATTTATTGCATTCACACACATACTTCATTGCCATTGCCAGGCCACAGTGCTTGACAGTATGTGTTGCTTTTGAAGATGTTCTGTACAGGACAAAAATGGAGGTTGATATTTTTCTATGGTTACAGGTCCTCCTTTTTTTTTTTTTACCACAGCCAACAGCTGCAGGTGTGCAGTTGTTTTGCGTCTATGGTATATTGCAACTGTCAGGTGTTGTTGCAAATCATTATGTTGTGTGCTCTGTGTGGGGGTCACTCTGTATTCTCTCCATCACTTTGATCATTAAACTGGCTTCCCTAGGTAGAGAAACGCAGTGACATGAATTATATAGGCATACATATTATATATTAGGCATCTGCATTATATAGGCAGCACTCAGAGTCAGCCCTGCCCACTGGATTTAAGGTAGTGTCAATTAAAATCAATTACTTGTGTCATGTGTCATATCTTAGTTAGAGACTGCTAACCCACAAACCTGCAGAAAATGCAAAGATGTAAATATTTACTTCTCTGTTGACATGCATTTGCTCAATAATTTATGCTCTCAGACAGACATAGATGAAATGATGTCATACATGGCGAAGTTGAGATCTTTCCAGCATGATGTGCTGATGTGTCAGTGATAGGTGCCAAAGAGAGAGAGAGAGAGAGAGATGAAAACCAGAATTGTAATAAGTTTGCATTTTGCTATTTTAAATCACCCAGAGGAAACCCCGTCATCTCTCACAACATAGGTAGATAACAGCCAGACAGTGATTCAGCCAGAAGCAATGAAGTCGGGAAACACTCCAGCTCCTACCCTCTTCTCAATCTTTCCCTATAGCATGTAACGGACTTTCAAATAGCCACATCAGAGATTGGTGCCTGGAGGTGATGTAATGTAATTTCTCCAACTGTTAGAACACCCACACAGGGGAGCTGCACTCCGTTATAGAAAGTAAATGATTGCTCGTGTCTGCAGCTAGAAATGTTTGGAGCTGCTTGCCTTCTGCCCGGAGATGGGCGTTGCCGCCCAGGGCAAGAGGAAGCTACAGTATTTTGCTCTGCCGCTTGAGTGCGAAGAAGGTCACCCTGACTGAGATTTGTGTTAATTACTCTGTTTTATTTTACAGAGAATACTTATGAGGCAGCACACTAATGAGACTGTTCATTTTTCTCTCTTATGATCTTCCTCTCTCTCTTCTCTGTCTTTCCACTCTTCTGCTTGGATTTAGCATGAGAGTAAATGGGATCTGATAGTGTGCAGTGACGTGGGTCATAATCGAGAATAAGTGTGTGTGTGTGTGTGTGTGCAACATTGATACATCACTGAAGGAGATAAATGCATGGAATGGAGTGGCAGGCGATACGAGTGTCGGGGGATTCAGCTAATGTCTTGTGTATTCATTAGATCACTCAGTCAACAAGTGGGAGTTCAGGCTCAGATTAAGAGCAGTCTCAGAGGAATCAATGGGAATAATCTTGAATAGCTAAGCATACATGTAATACCACCTTAGATTTTGTCTGTAACAGAGTGTTAGCTTCCACCATAATTAAGATTACATACATTGCATCTGTAATGCACTTAGTAATGCACTTGTAAGGCTTAGTTTGTATAGATTAATGGAGAGACATTTTTCCATATTTGGACTTACTGTGTTGTTCTTCTTGTATGATGTGATCGAACTATATGTTGTTCTCTGTTTATGTTGAGGAGCAGACCAGCTTTTTTAATGAAAGAGAATGAAAATAGTGTTTATTGATAAATACAATAACTTGGTACTTGTTCCTCTTGCTATTGTGGACTTATTATTATTTCTCACACATATAACAGTATGTACTGTATGTGCTGTTGGATATATTTGTCTGTTCGTTCAGTTGCAATTATAGAAATTACCACAACAATGTATGCTAAGATTAGGAAAGAAATGTTTTCACAAAGGTATAATTTCACGCCTAATGTATCCATTCATTTTCTTTTCATTTGGGCCTGACGGTTGATGTGTTGATTGTGGAGAAAAAAGACAAAAAACTCCTTGTGACTGTTTCTGATTGTGAACAAGATTAATTTAAAGAACCTTTTGCTGATAGACACCATGATTTTGTACAGATATTAATTAAGTGGATGACAATTCATGAAATCCACCTAATACACAGCCTTCATATGCATATTACCTGTCCTCAGAACAGCATGAACACCATTTTATATGTATCAAGTGCTTTTTGACTCAAGTGACTAAAAGCTTCAAATCTTTTTTTTTTTGGTTTTGGGATCTGTATGCACCTAATTTATTGCACATATTGGCTTTGACTGTGGCGGGTTTGCAGTAAAAAAAATCTCATTGTACTTTTGTAATGAAGTAAAAAAAGAATGAACCAGAGATGATGAGTGTGATGGAGGTCAGTACCTATAAATTTTGAGTAAAGAACATGGGCAGTGAAGGTTTGGAATGACTGTTTTAAACAGCCTCTTCTCTCCTCCAGTTCTCATGACTTTGATCCTGATTCTAAATCCAAACATAAATAGACATGTGTACCAGAAATGTGTAAATTGACTAACTAGTGGATTGTCTGAACAACTAGTGTAATCATTCTATAGGAATCCTGTACAATTACTTTGGTTTATGGTTGTGTCAACTACTGACTGATTAAGTGCATTACTTTAGTGCTGTTCTCAGGGCACATTCAAAAACAGCTACAGTTTAAACCATGTTAATATAACATTCTAAATTTCTTTAAAGAATTACACTAAAAATATTAGAACTCCTCTTAGACAAATATTGGAAAATTGGAATACACTTTGTTTTATCATACTGTATGTGTTCAGGTTTGCTTGTACTGTTGCATCTGTGTTTGTGAATAGGTGTGCATCGCTGCTTATTAGCTCCATTCCTGTAGGTGTTTGATGGAGTTTTTCTGTGCTTACAGATAGTGCCTCAGGAGATGGCGGAAAATTGCTTTTGGCTCAAAGTCAAAGAGCAGCGGTTCGAGAACACGGACTTGTTCGGCCAGCTTTCACTTACCTTCTCTTCCAAATCCAGAGGTAAGCACAACCTGCTTTGCCTTCACCTCTAATCATATACGCACATCTCTTTGCAGCTACCCGATGCCTGTTTTCATCCCTCCAAACATTTGGAACCCAGTCGCCTCTGTGAAATCTTAATTATCTTTATAAAGCTGCCTATGTTTCCCTCTACTTCTCTTATTTTAGGTCTCACCAATCAAATTTGCCAATTAGCGGAGCTGCAGAGTTAGAAAGTGGACTTTATGTCAGCTCAGAATCAGTTTACAAAGCATCCCTCTTCCTTCACAGCAACTGTACTTTAAGCGGCTGTGGGTTTCGGTAGGAGCACAGGACAGATTTGCTTGGTTAGCTTGGCTGCCTTTCCGCTCTGTTGGATGCCCCTCGAGAGACAGCGAGGAAAGAAAGAGAGAGAGAAAGTTAAAGTACACAGAGTTGAACTCTTGTTTTGGGCAGTTTGTTTTTCAGATACATGTTTACTTACGTTGTTTATTCACATGGCTGGAGGAGGATAAAGTGGATATTTCCTTTGGCATTGCAGTAAGTGTGAACCCTTGACAGCGAGTGGCCTCAGAATGTTTTAATGCCCGTTTTATGAAGAGAGCATTGCAGTGGGCCTGTCAAACACTGAGTACAATTGAACATGTTTGGACCTGTGGTCAGATGCTTGGCCACTGAGGTGAACTGGCCTGAGTGCAGACTGACCGCAGTGTACTTGTGGGCTTTCGCACTTAAAATGGTTTACCCGGGGCCAGTTTGAACCCTGGATAAACATAATACTAGGTTATTTACACTTTGCTGTGTTTTAAATAATTTGTTGTTTTCCAGGTTTTGAGATTTCACACTTTACATTTGTTAAACCCCGATTTAATGTTCTTATTTGCATATTTATGAGGTTAATGGCATTGACTGGGGAAACAAAGCACACAGTGAGCATGCAACCTGTTTTAATAACAGCTTGTCCATCTGTGAAAATGTTGCCATGTAGATCCTCTCTGGTTGTTCTTCTAGTCTAAAATCTTCTTCAAAAATCATCACTCCAGTAAATGTGTTTGCTGTCAATCTTCAACATTTTTAAAGCCTCCCTCAGGTGCTGAAACAAAAGTGTGACGGTTTCTGGGATTGTACAAAGCACATGCATAATTGATGCATTATGAGCTTAATAAGATAAGCTCTGGGGCGGTTCATGATTAGTTGTCTGTCCCAACATTAACATTTTAGCACCACAATCCATAGCTAGTGCCATGAAAAGAAGTTTTAACAGTTTTAAGAAGTTTTGGAGCAGATTAAATCTTTTAAAGCTGATCCTATTTTTAAAATTAAAACTGTAAATTGTTGTCTGACCCAGGGTAAAGCTGTCCCTGGGATTTAAAAGTAGTACTAACCCTGGGTTAAAAGTGGAAGGTAGTATGAAAAGCTGTATAGTTTGGTAGTAATAGCCTGCTGGCACAACTCCAGATAAAAATAAGTTCTGTTATACTCTGATAATTATAGCAACACTTTAACCACAATTTTGTGGGTTAGGACAAGTAGAAACGCTTTGTGTGTGTTGTTCGTTGTTGTTTATGTGACTCTTGCATATAACTATCATCATATTCTCTTGCTGATTGCTGCTGGGGTTTATACTTCCTCTTTTGAGACGCTGCCAAAAAAAACACAGCCTGTTCCTCTGAAGTAGAGGAGCTTTTTGGATATAATTGTGTTTAGGTTTCAGTCTTCTACCCCTTGTATTGCTTCTTTAGTGTTTCTCTGCAAAGGTGTATGTTTTATAAGTAAAAGTCGAGATGTTCCTAAGGGACTCATCTTTGGCTTAGTTGCTATCAATTACGCCTGCAGCATACCCACTGACTCAGCTTATTCCAGGCCTGTTTCTAAACCTTCACTGCACTGCTCTTCATGAATGAAATATGCTTTTCTGTGTTTGATACTTGCAGCGGCTCTTTTAACATGATGCCAGAACTTCACGAATGGAGCTTTGAAGCAAGTAAGATGCCATTTGTGAAGACGGATTTGATCTGGAGACTCTCGCACAATAAAAAGAACTATACTTCTCTTTTAACACTTTTAACTCATAGATCACTTAAAGTTTCATTAACAAATGATAAACCTCAGAGCTGAGACAGAGTGGAGGAGATGATGAATGTAGAGCCACACAGGAAAAAGGGACTTTTACCATTGGTAATCATACCAACTTTGAACTGTCTGCCATTTGATGAGCTATTCTCAGTATACTGCCAAGACTTTGTCTGTAAAACACACTTTCAGGGCAACAGTTGGAGGAGATAGTAGGAGGTGTCTTCACCCAGCAGTTCTAAGACTAGTTGCAGCTGGCACTCTTAGGTGATGAATTGCTTTATACAGATTCTTGGTTTAGCCACAAACTATAAATTCTTATAGCAGAGCTGGCAGTGCAGTCATTGGTCAAGACTTGCTTCATTTGTTTCTGCAACTGCCACTTATATATTACATATTTATGTAGCCATGGGTTTGGTCTGTGCGCTGGAAGTTTGGCGCACATCCGACTTCTGTTYACAGCTTAAGCGTCTATCTGGAGACTGCCAGATAATGAACATTGAGCTGAGGAGGTGTAAAAGTGTTGCTTGCTCCCTTTGTAAAGTATATACAAAAAAGAGGCCGCCGTTATCTTGTTTTCCCCTGGAGTCTCAGTTTAACTGCTCTTTGAGGTTTGATATTGATAGATGGTTCATTTCACTTGTCTCTTTTTTCCACTTGACTGCCACATTTCTTACTCAAAGGGCCTGGTGTTAAATAGCTTTTAACAAGAAAAGGAAATGCTGATTAACAGGGATTTTAAGCTGTAGATCTGTGCCTGTCAAGAAGATCAGACTCCAGTTGTATTGAATAATAAACTTTTCTGAGCATCTAAGGCAATGGTTGGCAGCTGGAGGGTCATGACCTCAAAGGTCTGTCTTACAGTTTACTTTATGGCTATAAATAACAAAATATTTTGTCCAGGTTTTTTTTTTTGCTGGTATATCAAACTTCTGCTATTGTATATTAATTTATAAAATTGTTGAAAATAATAAAAATATATATTTTTTAATTTAGCATATGCCATTTCATGTTATTTTTTGCTCTAAGCTATAAAGAAACTTTCATGTTTGATTTTGAAAACATTTACTGTAAAGAAATATTTTTAGTGAGTTGGGTCACCATTTGGCCAATGTAAAATTAGGGTCCAGAAGCAAAACCAACAACCACTAAACAAATTCTGCATGTTAAAAACTGTAGTGTAACGGTACCATCACTGTCAAAAGTCAAGCCTAGTCAATGCATGCTTCAAAGAGCCCCCTTCTCCATGCCAAAGCCAGCCTGAGCTTTCTCAGAAATGCAGCTTCGACCTTTATTTAAATCCTCTTCTTTGTCAGACTCCCAGTTTATTGTAATGTTGTTTTTCTTGTAGCCAGTTGCTTGGCCTTTCCGCCCCCTTTCCCACAGACTCTGATTCTCTATTTCCCCCAGACTGTCTTCAGTTGGTGGTATCAATCAATGCTTTTGCTTGTGTTTCTGCTTGGGGGATCAAATCGGATGCAGTGGTGGATTGAGTGTGTGGTATGGCCTGCTGCATTTGAAAAGCAATTCAATGCCTTTGCTTTAATGTACCACTGAAATAAGATGGATGCTGGCAAAACTTGCTCCTCCTCTCGCCCTAATAGGTTTTCTTCACCGCCGACATCCACTCTCAGAAAAATAGAAGTCTGACTCTCAGGTGTGGTGATGACATGCATTGCTTGTTGCTTTTCAAATATAAACCACCGTAGTCCTCCTTAAATGGTGCATCATATAAATTCTTCAAAATTTGAACTCCCCACAGCACCTGAACACATTTATTCTCTGTCATCGCACACACTCCTCCCTTTTCTTGCTTGAAGTGCAAATTGATGTTAAAGTCATATGGTAGCTTTGTTACTCTCTCGCATGCATAGGCTCTTAGCAGTAACCTGAAATGAATGTATTTTTTGGGCTCTGCAGGGCCTTGCTGGTGTTGCTTCTCTGAGTGGCTTAGCCAATAGATGAGTTTGATACATGTGAATTAAGTGAGGTGGTGAGGATGGCTTCTGGCTCCTCCATATATGACACTCCGACACGAGATCTAATAAAGATTTATTTTAATAGTTGGTGTCAATGCAGAAGTTATTCACAGAGAAGGAGCAACCCAAGGTAACACTTGACCTCAAAAAGGAAAGCCGGCATCATTTTGGACTCCTAATGACCAGCAAGCCTTCTGATGATAAGAAAATTGCAGGAATAAGAAATATACAAACAATATATATATATATACTAGTTACTAGTGTTGCTTAAGCCATTTCTTTGCTTCTGTGAGATTTGAACTTTTTAGGATAATGAATGTCTATCCATATATTGCTTTTATGTGTATCATTGTACTGTGAGTTTTCTTGTAAGTTCTTGGCACATTCTGTAAACGTAATTAAATTTTTAGCAGAGGTGTTAGTTTTAAATGAAAGCATTAGGCACATTAACACTTGCTCTAACTGTAATTTGTGTGCATATTCATGTGGCACTTCTTTCTATGTGCAAGCATTGCTTTTTCAAACATCTTTTTGGATCATCTGCCAGTTGTATAATGCGTCAATGACAGATGCCACTTTTGAAAACTTGATCTCAGCTTCTGTAAGGGGCTCTGCGTGGTCCCCATTATCAGCCAAGATTGTATCAAATTCCTTCTGAACTTTTATCCACTGATTTGACTCCCCTTTTCCTCCCTGTATCTTTGTGTGCCCCCTCAAAGCATCAATTCCAGCCTTATGCAAGACCCTGAAATGACCTGAACACTGTCACCTGTAATGATCAAAAATGGTTCCCCGATATGTCTGTCAACATTGGTCTTGACCTGTTGGAGATCAAAAGCCTCAGATGTCTGTCCCACTATCCTGCTTCTACCAAGGAGGTCGGAGCTCTTATACCATGGCTTTTCCTGCATATCTGCAATGCTCACTTAAATCCCTACACCAGCTGTTAGATATATAACAGATTCAAAGTTCCCTGAAAGGCTTTGTGCTTGTCTTGCCTTGTTGTTAGAAAGTCAGAAAGCTGTAATGACCTCACTGTTTGGCGGAAGGACACCTATAAATTCCTGTAAACAGAAACAAATGTGATTTATGTGACCTATCAGAGCTTAGTGTCAGAGGAAGATGCATATATTATACCAGGCATAGAACATATAGAAGGACCACCACTTGATTAGAATTCTGTGTATTTCCATACAAACCAATCTCCTTACACCCTGCAGCAGATGAGAGCCGAATGCAGCAGTATTGTTCTGCAGCCCAGCTCATATTAACAGCTTGGTCTTAATGCCACAGTAAAATAATAAAGGAGGCTTTTGATAAGCAGCACGCTAAAGCTCTTTGAACAGGGGGTTAGATCATTCCACTTGTCTCCCCTAAGGACAGAGCTGTTTATTGCTGATGCTGTTTATTGCGAATAGAAGCATCTGCCAGAGCAACTCTGTCCACATGATTCTGGCCCTTTTCCTCTTTCTTTCTGCTTCTCTTTCATCATTACAGAAAATCGCTCATCCTCGGACGTCAACATGTCCATCTGGACCCAAGGCTACCCAGTTTTGCACTGAAAACTCAAGCACACACGCCATTTCACTCGCACACACACACAGATTGGTTTGACAAGAGTGCTGTTTCTCGCATCAGATCACTACTGTTTTTGGCACATACAGTACACTTTGATAAAACAGTCACATTTTCTTTTTGCCTCACCAACTGGGAATAGCAGCATTGGTGTCCTGGCCAGAGTTTCTTTATGACCTTGGAGCATACACAAGACACACATACCAGAGGCTCTATAGGTTTCGCACTCGGCTGACAGCACAGGGCTTTATCGAATATTGCAGAGTTAATACAAAATATAGAGAGATGCTTTTCGGTTGCGTGCTTTTGAAAAGGAAGCAATTTTTCTAATTGCTCTCATATGTGGGGCCAATTTGTCTCAATAAAGCCAATGTGGCCTGTGCTAATTTTTCTCTGTTTGCCCACTGCGCTCCAACTCGGCTCAGACTTACGGTATCGCTCATTTTTGCTGCTCTCTAATAAATCACATATGCAGGAAAATTAGATAGTTAAATATTAATGAGCTGTAATGAGTTTATTGTGCATTAGAGGGGCCACAGGGGGTGACCTGAATATAGGAGTCTGTGAATTTTGAGAAGGATGCCCCACCGTTCTTAGATCATATCGCTACACTCTGATGTCCCACTGACTTTAATCATCTTATCTCAGAGGGGAGCCATTTGGGCAACCACTGCACTTAACAGCCCATTTGAAAATACATCCGCTAGCGTTACCTGTCTCCAAGAAACTGTAAAAACTTTCAATGAAATCTTTGTCTCATAACTCCTCATTTGGGGAATGCTTGAGTGTAGAAAATGTGCATGTTTTCTGTGTTCCTTTTGTAAAGTGGACTTTAGAGTTGCTGTTTAACTTGTTTCCTCTTGTCTACTTGATTTCCCCTGAGAAAGTTTAAGTTAAGAGGCAGCATCGCCACGGTAAGGGAGAGTCCAAATGCAGTTTAAAGTCAAGTGAGGGCTCGCCATGGTCTGTGAAAAGCTGTAAGTGTATGTAATGCATGCAGGAGCTTTAAAATATAGCATTCAACCTCTGACGGCCAAAGCTGTTAAGCCTGAGATTAATGAATAGTTCTCTGGTGCAAAATCTTTACACTACATGAGTCATAGTACATTAACAAGTACTGACTGTAAGTATAATACCATAATCTTCCAGGAAGGAAACAGTAGAGTACTAGAGTAACAGTAGAGCTCTGTTTTCAAACTTATTGAGCTGCCTTCCATTATGGAAAGGCCGTTTTGGAAAAGCTGCACCTGGGCAATTCATATAATGATCTGCATGACTTCTGACATTGTTGCTAGACTTGTCTTTTTTAAATACAATTATCTATTTTTATTTATAGCTTTAGATACTGAATGAAAACTAAGTTTGTAAAAAACAGAAAAATTTGAAAGAGAAATTTGTAAAGGGATTATGACTTGCACAAAGAAAATAATGTATTTGTAATTTCAATAGCTGCATAGCTTTTCTAGTTTCATATTTGGTGAATTTCAAAGTGCTGTGTTCAGTACAGTAGTGTAACTTGACTGACAGATGAATAGATCCTACATCACCTGATCATTTACAGTCACTCCTCTTGTCACCATGTGGTACATGAATAATCAACAACCCTTCGAAATAGTAACGTGCCATCCACATGCAGCCTAGAGGGAATGACAACAAGACAGCTAGAAGTTAACAGAAAAAGAAAAGCGAGTACAGAGAGAGAAAGCACATTAAAGTGGTGCGCGGTCTCCTGGGCAGCAAGCGGAGGGGGAGGAGCATTCTTCTCCTCCTGCCGTGGGCTTTGACAGTGTGAGACTGTTTGTTTGGGCTAGAGAGACATCCTCTCAGGCTTTTGCAGGGGGGCTGAATCAAACCTGCTTCTGCAATAAGACATCTTAGATGCACGCATGGGGACCGTGCCGCCGCTCGGCTCTGCCCCGGAGAGATGCGCCCTGCTCGCGGCATGGTGTTGAGAGCGTCTCTCCTGCTGCTGTTCTTCTGAGACATTAATGTCTGCATATGTTAATGGAGTTAGCAGCATGCCGTTCCTCCAGCACCAGAGTTGATGCTCCGAACGAGCTGCTATAAATACAAGCTTACATTGCAAATGACAAAGTACTTGAATACAGTAATATTGACAAATCACACTTTAACTAGTTTGTTTTTTGTAGTTTCATACTTGGGTTTATACTTTATGCTTATACAGATTAGCACGAAAGGCACCGGTTTTTATATTGTTAGTAATATGCCATTCAGCAGGTTAATACTTTGTGTTTGTACAGATTAACACAAAAGGCATCAGTTCTCATATTGTTAATATGTCATTAAATGTTTCATTGCATTTGCAATAATTTGGTTTAGTTGCTTGAGCCTTGATTAAAATATACAGTTGTCACAAATGCTCAACAAAAAAAATTCTGTGATTTTTCTAAAACTTCAGTGTCAGCTTTCTTCAAATGCATTTGTGTTGTATTTACTTTTTACACGGCTTTGCTTTCTTTTTCCAGTCATGTTATTGGTGGTAATTGCCACCATAGTCTCTTATCTAAATGTTTTATTTCTCAGACTGCAACTTTATTGGCTGTTCGAGCTGTTTGATTCCTAATTTCCATACAAATCAAAAATGGTGCAGAGGCCACATCTCGGTACGATCTTCTCATCCTGCACTTCAGGCCCATACGGTGACATCTTATCATGTTTAATTTGTCTGCGAGACTCTGAGGTGGAATTGGTTTAGGGCAGCGAGTGCAAAAAGAGGTCTGAAGAGTAGATGGGGACAACACACTCGTCAGCTCCCCCATCGCATGACTGTCGGGTAAACAGTCCTGGTGCTGCGTGCTTAAGATGGAGCCTTGCTGAATATCAACAACACACTCTGTGGTGTGAAAAGCCTCTTCTCTTGGAAAACTGAGTGGAGAGCCCAGACAACCGCACAACAGCCTTCGCTCTGATTGGAGACCAGCATTACAAGACAGTTTAGGAAAAAACAGAGTGGGTTTGTGTTGAGGGTTTAAAAAATAAGGGTGGGGGGTGTTGTGTAGAACAAAGATTATAGAAGACAGTGAGAAAAAATTAACTGAGAGAAAAAGAGCAGCAACAAATAGATGGAAAAAGCAAGAGAGGGAGAGATAGACAGAGAGAAAATGATTTAACAACTGCTTGTAGGCAGAAGAATGGTTAGCTTGTAATGGGATGTACACATTCTGTTGACTGGCCTTCAAAAGGGTCTTCAAAGCTTTGTGATTGCGCTGGTTCACACTCTCTGTGTCTCCATCTGTGTCCTGCTCTTATTCATTTCACCACCATCACCTCGTCTTTGAATGCTAGAAAGAGTTTTCATGACCTCTCGCTATCACAGATCAGCTTGTGAGATCTTGTGAGCCGTATGGTATGACGGTGTGACCCGTTCTAAGCCATTTTGACTGTTATTTGTTTAAAGAGAAAGACAGGAAAAGGAACAAAAAATGATGGATGAATGGAAAGAAGGAATAAAAAGAAAAGAAAGAAAAGGAAGGAAGAGGAAAGAAAGAAAAGGAAGAGGAAAAGGGAGGGA
>JAZGTK010001036.1:0-46358 GCA_036877625.1 Ambastaia sidthimunki | reverse complement strand
AAAAAACTGGATGTTTTAAACATTTCTAGAACTTTTAAAATAACATTTTAAATATTTTTGTTACTTAATGTAAACTTTAGGGAAACATTCTTATAACATAAAATTGTTAGCTGGTCAGTTTTAGAAAAATGAATACAATTATCAGAAGCAAAAGAAACGCAGGAATTATAAAGAGGTCTGTAATGCGTCTGTGCTTATGCAATGCGCAAAGCAGAACAAACTAGTGGATTTAATAAAATTTTGTATCAGAGTGTTAAATGTTGACCTGTCACATTATTTAGGAAGGTCAAACTTCAAAATGCAACTTCTAAAAGGACTGCAAACAACCTCATGTAGAAAGCTTTCTAAGAACGCAGAATAAATGAACCAGAATGAATAATGCTTTTATTCATATTTTGCTTATGGGATCAGAGATGCTGCTTTGATTTACAGGCTCTGTAAAAAGCTCTCTAATATGCTGTAGTGAACTTACAGCAGAGTGCAGCACCACAAACACAGTGAGATCGTTCACCTAGAAATAACAGCATGTTTTGCTGCAGATAGCCGAGACACAAACCTCATCCTCTCGCATGCAGAAAAGCATCTTGAAAGCATTTTTCTCAGCCCATCGCATTGCATCGTGGTTGAGTGCACTTGCAATTAGAGCTAATTAGAGTTCTGGGCTATACTACACAAAAAGCCATAAACAGAGAGGCCCGCATGTCCTCATAGGAATATCAGGAAGTCAGGAAGATTTGTTAACATACTGTAGGCTAAGACAACAGATCAGTGCTTGTTATGAAGCTGAAACATATAAAGTCCACAGGAGACCAATCCGAGGGTGTCAGTTTGGGTTTATGATGTCTTATGTTTTTGCCGCCATAAAATTGCCTGTTACAGTTGCCTGTTACAGTTGATCATCTTGTTTAAAATGAGTATTTATCAAAGCAATAACCCATGAGAGGATACACCTATATTTAATAAACAATTCATTCACCAGGAGTGTTTTATAACTGGCTGTTTGCAGTTGCTAGTTCACGTGAGGGATATTCATAAGGGAAGTTTTGTTTCAATAAAATATTTACATTTTAAATTAATTGTTTGAATACATTAATTAATTAATTAAAGATATAGCAGTAATTTGGGTACCCATATCCAAGTCTATGCAACCAATCAAATAACAGCTATTGCAAGATATCAATTGCATGCTTGTGACGCGTGTTCATTTGTCTTTCTCTCTTTTTTTCCCTCCTCGCTCAAACACACTCATCATAATAACTTAACAGCAGCCTATAGGCGTGTTTTTTAACTGTGACCTAAAGATGTGAGAAGATTGTAAATTGCCTGCAATCACTGAAAACAACAGTGAGGGATGCAAAAGTGCCGCAGGCTCAGTAAAATTCAAACTGCCTCCGCAAGGGCATCTTCTAATAAGCGCTTTTCACAGATACAGAGATGATACATACTTCATACATAATTCATGCCAGCACAACTTCTAGAGACAAAGTAGCCACTGCAGACTTTTTAGGTAAATACTGATGCTGTTCCTTTAGACTATTTCATTGACAAGATCCATTAAGGAGCCTTTTTTTCTTATTCTTAAAATATGAATGATAAATGTATCAGTAATTGTTCAACAGCTGACACAATGGTTTAATGTAACAGCTGTTTGGTGTAAATAAAGTTTGCAATAAGACTTTAAAAAAGGCTAGGCTATTTTGGAGAGATTGACAATAGCAAGCTAGCTTTGAAAACTTAAGATCCCGCCCTCCAATCAAAGTGCTCTCCAAAGCCACACCTTTTCCAATACAAATGAATGCAAATACATAGCTTGATGGCAATAAGACATCCTATCATTGCATTCTGACCTAATGCAATGATTGGATGAACATTTCACTGTGCTGCACCTTCCACAGAAGATATATTTATTATAACTATATTTAGACCGCGTAGTGATTTCTATCAGGATGTGAAGAAACTTTTAACCAGCACAATAAAAACCTATCTGGAAAAAAAACTACCCTGTTTAACAAATATAATGATTTCATTTGATATTTCTATGGCTTTACAATGATGTAACTTTGGCGCAATCACAGATGTCCAACGAAGTCTAATGAAGATAAATGTTTGAAAGAAATGTTTGAAAGACTGCAATAGCAAAGCTTTGATTCAAAATACACTAAACAAAAGAGTCACAATATTATCATTGTGGCCAAGGTATCCATTTAAAACCATATTGCCGGGTCCCTGATGATTACCCCACCCAGCTGCTATGATACACAAACTGTGTATATACACACAAGCTAATGCACAATTCCTAACCAGATCCCCAACGGAGCTCTATCTGCTTGTGATGAAAGCACTTCCTGGAGGGCCTGAATCTTAGCATAGTGGGAACAAGATATTTGGGGTAAAGAGGGAGGGAATGAAGAAGAGAATAAAAGGGTGACCTAGTTCCTCCTTTCACCAGCTCTGTCCCAGCCTAGGTGTCCTGGAGCCCAGAGGGCGAGCTGGCAGGCCTGCAACCAGCAGAGAGGAACAGGCGGAGGGCAGAAAGGACGTTAAACAATGACCGTGCACTCTCAACACTTCCTGTGAGAGCTGGTGAGGGCGGATGGTTCCCCAGGCTGCTCTGCCACAACTTCTGCTGCATTACGTCACTGTGCCGAGCAACACAGCACCGCTGCACATGGCACACCTGCTGCTGGCTGCACTGGCTGGGTTCCAGCTTCTTATCAGCCCTGCTGCTCACCTCCCTGCCTGGTTCTCTTTACAGACACACAGCGCCTGTGTAAAACACATCTAAGCATTCTCACAATTCATAGAAGAACAGTTTTTTAAGGGTTATTTTTGTATTTTCTATATTCAAATAGGTTAATTAATGATGTACAATTTATGAACTATAAAATATAAAGGCATCAAAGAGCCATCTCGTTGTGCCTGAAATTTTGAACGTTTAAAACTTTGACATTTTTTTACTGATTAATGAGATACAGGCCTAATTAAAACTGCATTTGTCACAATACCAAATACTTTACATTGTACAGTATGAAGCCTCATTAAATTGGCATTTGCTTGTGTTTTAAGACATTTATCTGTGAGTAAAGTAAATCTCCTGAGGCACAAATAAATAAACACAGAATCTGATTACTCAGCATGTACTGATTACTTATGTCCATACTTTAAACCTACTTTAATCTTTTTCTAAAGAAGGGACTCAAAGGAAACAATAGGACTCAGTCTGGCTTTATATATCAACAGGACAACAAATTTTGCAACTGCTGCAATTAAACAAACATGTTTTTTCTTTTATAAAGTTTTTACTCAGGTGGCTCTTAAAAAAAAATGTCTCACTTATTTCTTCTTGTAATCGTCTTTAAAACACATTGATTGTTTTGATGTGTTGAAACAGTATGAAAGCCTTGAGTGACTGTATGTGTCATCCAGGAGCCGACATACACCCAGACTTCTGAAGGCTGAGAAACAGGACACTCTCCTTGACTGGAATGGAAAGCGAGCTGCGGTCTCTCATTTCTTTTCAAGCGACACATGAAACAAAGACAATCCTCAAAGAGAAACAAACTGTTCCAAACAAGAAACAAACGGCACCCTACACTCAGGTGTATTTCTCCTATTAAAATAAATCATGTTTCAGTTATTTGAGGTATTTTCTCTTAAAAATAAAGGTTCCTTAAATTTCCTTGTCGTGGTTCCATAAAGAACCCTTACCAGCCTCCAAAACCTTCTGTTGCACCAAAAAGTTCTTTGTTGACGATAAAGGTTATGTAAGAAAGGTAGAAAAGAAATTGTTCTTATAAGAATCTTTAACTGAAAGGTTCTTTGGGGAACCAAAAATTGTTTTTCTGTTGTCTTGCTGTAAAGAACCCTTTTTAGCACTTTAATTTTTAAGAGTACATATCCTTTTAAATGGAATGTTTTATATCCCTTTTGCTTTGTTTAAGATGTCTAAAGTTTATTCAGATGTTAAGTGGGGGTGAAAATGGCACAGAAATCTCTACTAAGGATGTAACCACATAATTCAAGATTGGTGAAAAAGTAATCATTTTAAAAATCAACTCCTAAAAACCTCATGTAGGTTGACCACTAATCTGAATATTTCCTTTTCACCAGAAACAAATTCAAATCTACAAGACAATTTGCATTTCCCATCAGGTTAACAAACTAGATTCTAGTTAACAAACTAGTATTTTGGAAGATTCTTAGTAGAATCTAGTAGTAAAGATGGCTTTCACAATTCTAATATTTTCTTAAGATCACATTAAAAATTGGTAAATGAAATTAAAAACATGTCATTGATCACTAAAAGAAACCTACTGGTAAAACTTTAGTCAAATAATAAAGCTTAGATGCAGTTTCACTTCCCCCAGTGTTTATGATATAACTCTCCACTCTTCAGTGAGTACAGACCTACTTTAATCTGCAAGATTTCATGCTCTTCTGTACAGCCAGTGCTGTTAAAGCCAGTCTTCTATGCTACTCCACTAAACTACTTGATTTACAAGTGCCCAAGGGGCAGCTTTGGAGAGTAAATTGTGCATTATTAATGGATGAGGTATGTTGAAATCACGCCAAAATCCATGACACACTATTCTGGATCTGGAACAATTCCAATAATGTCACAATTAACTGTAAATGGGACGTGTGCTTTGAACAAATTGATTCAAGTCAATTGACTGAAGTCAGTCCTCTAGTCCTGTTAGCCGTTCAGGAGAGTCTGAGTGATGCTGATGATGTACAAGCAAAAGTTACACCAACATTTCCTTTCATTACAACAATGGTAAAACAATCTGAACATCTGCTGGTGGACATGTGTGTAATTTCCCTGCAAATCTTGTGGTTCCCATACAGAGCTTACAGCGAAGATATTGCACATCGATCACAGATCTGATTATATATAGCGTATCAGTTTGCCTTTAAATAAACAGTTCACGCCGTCCACAATAATATTTACACTCCAGTACAGTGCCAACACTTCTATGTGTTGCGCTGTGATGGATGCTACAGCCCAAGGCATGCAACCCATCAACAATACTCACGCGAGCACAACAAAACCCTACATTTGAGACGAACACAATCTGTCCAGTTACTGACAGACTCGTCCACAACACACAGCCACTGCACCACAAGATGCGCTGATCAAACCACATTTTGTAAGGGGTTGCTTTCGGCACCTGCTATTAACACCCATTGCGCACGCTTCTGCGAGCCCGCAACAAAAGGTCCGCGGTGTACGTCTGCCTGCGGGCTGATCGATGCTTTTCAGCAGGTGCTGCTGAGGCTGGTGAGACTGACCTGAATGGTGCAGGTATACTCCGTATCGTCCAGCAGTCTGACGGTACACATGCATTCTCTCTCCAGGTTTCTCACGCTGCCACTCATCAGCCGACTCAACATCTTCTCAACGCACGATCGCTGCTCTGCGTCCGGGACCAGAACAAAACACTCAAGCAATGTCACATTGACCCAACTCTCGGGTCGCCCAGGTGAAACATGCTAACTGAGGCCGACAGCATGTTTATCCGAGATTGTCCGGGTGTTTGGTTTTTGTTATTGCGAACAGGTTACTCCGGCACGCAACTAGGTCCAGATTAAGTCGCTGTGGTTACGAGCAAACAGTTGCAGCCCGACTGTTGACCATTCACCGCTTGATATTTGAGCAAGTGGGCGGGATCTCCGTAGCTGATTGACGTTCCTTTCAGCCAATGGTAAATCTTTCCAAATAAGGACGCGTGTGAAATGGACAATGAAAGATGTGGATGCTGGCGAGCCTTTGGATAACACTCTTATCCAATGAGATAATGAACAAGGTTTTAAGTAAAACAATTTATGTTTTCTGAGAAGATAATTAAAAAGTAACATTTGGAAACTGTTTCTGGTGTATTTACACATTTTTTAATTATTAGTTTTTCTACTTTAGTCTTTGCATATTGTTGCATTTATTTAATTTTTGTTATATAATGATTGCTGAAATGTGTGCAAAATGAAAATAAATTACAGCCTGGGCCAGTGGAGCCTGTGCCCTGGGGCCTTTGAGAGACCCCACACCTGAAAACAAGACACTGCAAATTTGAAATTAATATAGATGAACAGTACTGAATACGTGCCAAAAATATTTTATCTTTCAGCAACATCACATGTGACAAGACCAAGCGTATTAATATTTAGATTAATATAACTGTAATGACCTTTCAATCTCAAGATTGTACTTAAGAAATGTAGTTTCGTAAAAAATATATCACTCAGACTCCAGAAGTAGCTCTTTATTGCTTTTCATTTTCATTTATATGAAAGTTGCCCTTGATTTGATTTACAATTAATTAGTAATAGCATAAATATTTTTCATGAGAACTTTCTCCTTTCATACTCTCTCTCTCTCTCTCTCTTTCTCTCTCTCTCTCTCTCTCTCTCTCACACACACACACACACACACACACACACACACACAATTGCTAACTGGCAAGCAAAACAGTAACAGTTTATGTAAGAAATGTTTTATTTTACATTAAAACAATGTCATAGTGTACTGTGTGTTTGAAGGGAAGGAAAATCACATAGTGAATTCGTTTGAGTCATTTTCATCATTCTCCTCTGGTTCATTGCTGCACATGAAAGTGCATTTGACTGAGCTCGGTAACTTATTCTCTGCCTTGCGTGTGGATGGTCGGGGATGGTTCTGCTGATAAGCCCGTCTGATGTTAGACATGTGGTCCACAGTATGCATGCGACCATCTTGTCTCCTGTCCACCAGCCTCATTTGATTGAGCTTGCAGGAGGATATCAGCGGCCTGCCAATGTCTAATTCTTTGATTTCAGTCAGCAGTTCTTTAGTTTGTGTGTGTCTGTATTCCAGTCGTACCTTGATCACCAGTGATCCCTAGAAAGTCCAAGAAGTTTATTTTTGTATTATTATTTGCATATAGAATTGATTTTCATTGTTTTTAACCAGAACAGGCCTGCAACCTATTTTTAGATTCTAATCCACTTTAGATTATGATCCTTTTTTCTGCCTATTTTTTAACTGTACAAATAAATTATAGGTCTAATAATTTTTTCACATTCCAAGGTTTTTCACATCTATGCTACAATTTTCATTTCAATGAGAAAAAACCTAAATGTACCTGGAGCTTCTGAAGGCAACATAATCTGAGAGTGCAGTTAGGAGTTTTTTCACTGCTCACAAGCAGAGAATCCATTTCTTCTGATCTGCCACAAGCTGAGAAAATGTCCTGCATTTTCTAAACACAGAGATAGTCACAGTAATTACTGTCAGTTATAATTAACGCAATGGCAACTTGAACATTAAACTTTCATATATAACACACTGTCACCTCTAGAGGTCAGTATGTGCATAGATTTCTTTCACAAACTTTCTTTCCAGTGTACTTTTTGTACTGAAGTCAACTTTGCACTTGTGATACAGAAATAATAATCTAATGATATTTAATGTTTATGTAGATATTGACTATGTATTGAGATAATAAAAGGAAAAATACAACACACATATAACAAAACATAAAAGAAAAGACATACTAGTATTTGGCTGTAAGTTAATATTATGTGTCCACGCAAAACAAATGTATTTCACTTTTTGACTGAACTCAGCTTTTCTCACAAATGTGTCTTGGAGGGGCCAACGCTTATTAGACACAAATAACTATAAAAAAAACAACTTCTCTATGTTGGGGCCTGACGCTGAGACTCTCATATCCTCTTTGTCTATGTGTGTGTGTGTGTGTGTGTAAAGAGGACAAGAAAATCTGTGACCTACAGGTTCACTCTCAAGCCACAGAGTGCACTCCTGGGCCATAGTGCTCGTGTGCTTCACGGTACCAAACACAACAAGGACATTGGAGAACAGGGCAGAGAAACTGAGCTCCACTTGAACACCACCATCCTGAAAGTTCAGAAACTTTCGGCTGGGAAGAACTGAGAAAAACAGAAAACCAAACACATACACACTAAGAATAACAATGTAAAACTGCAACAGCAGCTCACATTGAGCCTAGAACTTTTTTATGTTAAAAACATTTTTAACGTTTTTGTTTCCAAATGGAAATGTTGGGGAAACATTTGTACAACTTAAAAATGTCAGGTGGGTATATGCTGATACATACATGTTTAAAAATTTAGGAAGAATTTGTGCTGAGGTTAATACATTATTTCTGCACTGGAAAAGTTGGAAGTTGGCTAAATTAATAGATGATTCCATATTTTCCCTGAACATCCGTTTATTTACATGCTTAAAACAACAAAATAAGACTCATATTTAAATGACAGATGTTCTAACATTTCATTGATGAAAGGAAATAGACACAGAACTATGTCATGATTTAAAAAGGGAATTTTCCAGCTCACTGGTGGTTATTTTCCTCCTTTCAGAAGGATGTCTATTTCCTTTTAATACACACACAGTTTATGAATGATCCCTCAGTAAAGCTCTCTCTCTGAATCATTCATCACAATTTAACCCGCATAAGCAACCAAACGGAAGTCCCAATCTGTGAGATAGTTACTGGTGATGGAGCACTTCTAAGCGGAAGCACTGACTATATAAGCTTAAGTGGATTGATCTTTTCCTACTTTTTAAGATCTTTTCCACTGCATTCAACCACAGCTCCATCATCACAAGGTCAAATGTTGCATTTAAAACTACATTTCCTTGATCTTTTGAAATAAAGGAGTTCAATGTACTATGTAAACAGACTCAAATGATCAAAAAGTATTCATTTAAAATGTACAAAAAGTTAGCCAATCATAACAGAGGTCATGTATAATATTTAAAATAAAATAAAATATTTAAAGTACAACAGCAACAGTGTGTTTATTTATGAGGGACAGAAAGAGGGTAGTAAATGATTACATAAAGTAAACTTATGTAAACTGATTGATTCGTTTTGCCTCAAGATGTAAAAATGTAAAAGATAAAGATATGTGGTTTAATTTTTAATTTTTTGACAGAAAGTAAGATTCACACATAAGGGCATGATATATAATAATATTATTTAAAATTGGTTAAAATATGTTTACCATTAGCCTGTTTCCAACAAGCGTCTCTCTGGTGGAGTTCCACTGTGTGTCCAGATGTTCGTACTGGATCAGTCAAGGCCCGCGGCTCCGACAGAGTGTGTCTGATTTCTACTACCTGCCTGCCACGAACCAATGGATCCTTACCCAGATCTGTATACAGGAAAGTTTTATTATAAAACATAAACCAGACACTTTCCTATTTGAAAGTAAATATGTTCCCTGCTTTTTGCTGTCCATAATTAGTCACTCCACAATGAAAGCAAAACAATGAAAGACCAATGTCTCAGCAAATTCATCACACAAATGGGAACTTTGTGTGTCATATAATAACATTAAAGCTAATTGTTATTCTAAGTAAAAAGACACATTTAATAAACATGAATACATTACACCAGACCAGAGGTAACAACTGCACCTTTATCACTTTTTATAATGTGAAAGGTTCTATCTGTTATTGCACAAGAACACTGAAAACCTGGAAAACCAGACAAAAGAAACAGTACTTTTGTCTGGTTTTTCAGTAAAAATTTCTATATAGCCATAAATTAAGACATAGTTGATATCATAGTAGACTTGTTGTGAGATAATTAAGGATATATTCTCTAAAAAGTTTGTTTTCTGTTGTGTTGTTTGTTTTTTTTTTACAAAAATTGTAAGATTTATGCTTTAAACAAAAAAGCAATTTGTCTTTGGTGTATAAAAACTAAACTTAAACTTAAAATTAAGATGTAATCTCTGAAAAGTTTCAATGTCTCATGCACTTTTTTTAACATGTAAAATTATCCTGTTTTGATTTGGGTATGGAGACAGGAAGGCTTGATGGAACTGATGGCACTGGGACAGGGTGCAGACTGGCATACAAGACAGGAGGAGGGGGACTGAGAAAGGAAGAGGGCCAGTCAGCAGCCGTTCCTAGGTCAAACGCTCTCAAGTTTCCCCACCTGAGAACAGCAGCCAGAGAATGAGGTCACATGCTTTGGCAGCTACCATATAAAAAATGAGGTGCTGTTACCACAGAGACTAGTCAAACAACTAAATAAGCTCTCCTCAGGGAGAAGGGCGGGGATTATCTCAACCATTATAACATAAATCCACATTCACATCGTGCCGTTGAGGGTAAGGATCAAGGAAGGAAGTTAGTCTCTGGCATACAGTAGATGTCAAGCAGTTGTTCCTGTAACAAGTGTTCTAAGTATAAATCTGCTAATCAAAAGCAATAAAATACACTATGATCTTGTTCACTACATCTCACTACATGGTTTGAGATATGATGCAATGGCCAATATGTTTTTATGGCTTAACACACTATTTTTAGAGGTTTCTGCAATATTACTATAAGGTATTTGTGCATTGAAGTTTATCTGTAGACTTTACATGAATGTAGCAATTGATTTTCTACTATAGTCAGTGGTTATGTCTTGTGTTAAACACACACTTGAGCGGCAAGAAAGTGTGGGCTTCTGGGGAAATACCTAAGTTTAATTTTGAAGTACAGTATCATTAAAAAGTTTAGAAACACTTACTAATTACTTAATATTTTCCCCACATTTTGAAATAAACGTAGACTCATCAAAAATACAAAACAATGGGGAATTACATTATGTGACTATGTTGTGAAGAAAATTAAATTATTAACATTTCAGCAAAAAGCTTTGGATTAAAAGATTTTTAAAATCATTAGCAACATTTCAGTCAAGAGTTTCAAAATTTTGAATGGTACATTTGGAAAAATGGAATCAGTCATTTCTTTTACAGAAAATGTTCCCGCATGGTCAGAGTTTCCCTCTATCCAGATCAAGCGAAAGTACAAATTACCAAAACAACAAAATATACATTTGTGCTCAAGGAATTTGTGGGAATGTTTAAGACATGGGCATTTGTGCTTCTTGCAAAACTCAATGACGCAATAAAACTTTTTCTTGCTAAAACTAAACACTTATCGGGCACAAGACAAAACTGTCTTCAGTCAGTTTTTTTTAATATAAATAAAATATAAATAAAAAATAATATAAATAAAAAATATACAAAAAATATAAATAAAACAAATAAAATATAAATTAATATAAATAAAAAAAATAAGTTTCTCATAATACCAATAATACTTTAAAGGATGTTCCCCAAAACATCAACAAATGTCCAGGCTGAGCACCATATACTCAATGACCCTAGATCAGTCCCTGCTGAGAAACTGGCACAGGAAATTATTGATAGCACCTGACTGCAGCACTCACCCTCAGAGACCTGCTCCAAGACATGGGTCACCCTCTGTGGCAGCAAGATATGTTTGTTCAGATACTTGGTGAAGATTCCTGTGCTCTTGCCACCATCCTGGACTTCAAAAGCTTCTGCATCTTCACATCTGCAAAGAAAAACAATTGTTATCTTTAGACATCTTAGTCAGGCAAGAGGTGTTTCTTCTATATGACCACTCACGTAGCGTATCCATACACTATGTTGCCCAGAGGAGCCAGAGGCTTTATTTCAGAGGCAGGACCTTTCTGTTTATACCTAAAGGACATAAAAATATTCAGTTTAGTGCTCTTCTATATCATTTTTTGGATTTATGTTGTAGACACTTTTATCCAAAGCAGGTTTACGCACATCTGAGCTAAACATTTTATCAATATGTGCCTTCATTGGTACTTTTTGTGTTGCTATGCTTTAAGCCAATTCCAAAAAGTCTAGAATTTGGAATAGACTTTATCATTTCTTTTTGCAAAGGTTGATAATTGTGTTGCCTCAGGCCTACCATTTCCTGCAGGTGTCCAGAAGAATGACGTTGAGCTGGGCTTTTGCCTCCTGCATACTGTGCATTACTCTCTGTACACACACACAGTTTTCTGTTCGGTATGGTCGTGGAGCATCAATAGCCACCAGGTAATTTCTGCCAGAATGCTCGTAACCATGACCAGCATAGTAAAAAACAGCTGGAAATGACATGAGGGAAAGAGAAAGTTTAAAGGTTTTAGTAAAGTTTAAAATATAGCATGGAAATTCTCCTCTTGTAGTCACTCTTGACAAGAACAGACAGACAGCTGGTTGTTACTTAAAGTTCCTTATTTTTATGTTTTATTTATTTAAGTACTAAATAATATAATTATTGAGAAATTAAAAGTGTTTTAACATTCGCTAAAACAGCTGAACTACTAGCTAGCAGAGAAAACTATTATAAATTGTTTTAGTTGAGACTGGTTATCAAAAGGAGGACCATCAAAACACAACAGGACTACAAAACTTAAATCATACTTTGATATTTGTTTTAGTAGCAATGGTTAATCACTTCAAATCCTTTTTATATTGCTGTGTAAACCTGATATTAAAGATCAAAGAAAACGTGATGTCAGTGTGTAGTGAAGTGTAACCCACATACACATGCAAAATACTGTATACAGATTACATCATAAAGAGCTGACTAATGACTGAACACTTTCAATCTTACACATTGTTCTCGTACGCTGTATGCTACAATTTAATCATCAGTAGGCAGTTTTCAATAATATCAGCCCAATCGAGCCAAACAAGCACCTTGTTTAAATCTGAAATGTTACAAAGCAGCACGTTTCTGCTAAAAACAGCAACGGAGGCTATTGCCCACATATCTCACCTTAGCCAATCAACACACTACAGCATCCTATTGTAATTCTAAAGAAAGTCCTTTGGCTGAAAGTGGAGTGGTTTATTGACGCATGACATACACTGATACCGTATCACCGGAAAAAGACAGATTTTTTTCCCACCACAGACGGAACTTCCTCTGACGCAACACTGAGACACTCAGTCCAGTGATGTTTACTGAGCAACACTCAAATTGCATTTTTCTAAAAGGAAAAAATGTTGGTTCTTAACAGAATTCCATTATCATTTGTGTTCAGTCTGTTAAGGTAGAAACCAAAACCAAGGCCCTCACAACACTTTCCAGTGGCCTGAAACAAGCCTTCAAAGCCATTTCCCTCAGTGTAAAACCTACTTCCTCTAATATGATAAATAGTTTAACAGTTAAACCAGTCATGTGAAACCAAGCAAGCATTTCTTAGAGGCTGCTCCACCAACCCACAACACGTGACTCACCATACACTCCGTAGTTCAACAGCTGCAAGAACTTGTCAATGGCAGCCTGCATTTCCCGAAGGGTGAGATCTAGCAGAGAAACCACTCTGAAGCCTAATTGTTGTAGAAGATTGGCTAGCTCATGGACATCCATAGTGGGGGCCATCAGACCAGGGTGGTGGTTGTAGTTTAGATTCCCAATCAACAATGCCACTTTGTCAGTTGCTATTGTAAGAAGATCAATTACAATGATGAACTGTGATACTGTCAACAAGGCTCACATACTTTTTGAGCAATACATTTAAACTCTAATGACTTGCACAGCCATTTACAGTATATGCAAAAACTATTTTTAATTTAATTATTTGAAAAAAATATTAAGCAAGTGTCTCCAAAATACAAAAGTCCTAGGATGTGAATGCAGCTTAATAAAGGATTTACTTTTTATGACTTTGTTTTTAATCATTTCTGTGGCCTGGAAATTACAATTTAAAATGCTTGATATTTCCAAGTTTTCCATAACAGTGCATAAATGATAATCACTGTTTAGAACTAGAAGAATTGAATGTGGTGGTATTGTGAAACCCAGGTAAGTACTGAGACTATTTTTAGACTCAGATAAGACCTGAAAACAAACAAAATCCTACCAATAAGTGTGGGCACCGCTGCTTCATCTGGAGGTGCTGTGGGGGATAACAAGAAGACTATTTAGTGCATGAAAGGTAAACAAACACAGCACAAATAGCTTCTGCAATAAAACCAGTAGCTGGTGTTGATCCATAATTAAACGGTTTCACAACAGGAAAAATCTCTCTGATATTTCACATTATTTGTGTTCCATGATGTGACAAGAAAAAGGGAAGTTCTCATTGAACGGACTGGTTTCAATGTAACTTTGGTTTTCCTCCCATGTAACTAGGGACCTCTTTAGACCCAAATACAATTCAGTTCCTGATAACTCTTAACTCCTATAATTTGGGAAAGTACCAACAATATGAAACTGAAGTGGAACTACATTGTACACAGAATACCAATTGCTTACAACTAAATTGGACTGAAATTTGCTTTATTAATGCTCTAGAACTCTTTCGACCCCCAAAACGAGTTGCTAAGACGATCTGACAGTAATAATGAGAAATTCAACACATGATGGTAAACATAGTGTGAAACTATTTTAAATTTCTCTTACCAATTTCAATTTCAGCTGCTTCAGACCATCTCTCTTCCAAAATATTGGACACAGCACAGAGGTATGAACCAGTATTCTCTATACTGGCATTTTTTATCTAAACAAGGAAGATCAAATTCAAACCATATTTAGCCAGTTTACACATTCAGTACATGCCCTATGAGTCAATCAATTTGAGTCAAACAAAAGTCTTTATTATTTGAAAGCAATGATCTGTGTGTACAATAATAAATCTCAACAATACGGGTGTTGTTTGTGAGCGACCTCACCTCGAGAGTTTCTGAAGTCTGTTTCGGTAGGAGGTGACCGTTCCTGTACCACTGGTACGTAGGCGCAGGTTTGCCTAAAGCTATGCATTTAAGAGTGAAGGCCTCCCCTGCTTTCACTCTCTGACATACTGGATGAAGGATTATAAGGGGTTCCCCCCTCCAAATGGGAGAAACACCTAAAGAAAATGGGTCACATGATCTACAAGGTACTGTGCTCTTAAAACTGGCATTTTGAGCCAAACCTCTTTAATTTAATTGTGACTTGTACATCAGGATGAATAACAACATGGGTTAATTGACTCTTAGGTCACATGAATCATGCAGATGGTATTAAAATGCTTGTTGGGAAGTCAAAGTTAATGATTCAAATCTAACACCAGGTCCTAACCAGACACAACACGATAAACCCAGAAAAATAAAAGCTCTATAAATAATGAATAAAAAAAACAATAAACAAATGCTAAAAATTTTCATCCAAACAAGTCATAACTGCGATAAGAAACATAACATTTTGTCAGTCAACCGTTCACGTTGTTTAGCCCCGCCCACAATCACAAGATCCTGCACACCACACCTGTACATTACACCCCAAATGTCTTCTGATTGGCTGTGATTATTGTTTGTCACTGTAAACTTGATATTGTATCTGGTTAGGACTGGTTAGCGTGACACTGTATAACAAAAATGATATAGTGTAACAGAAAAGATCATGGAAAGTACCTGATACATCCAGGACTCTCACTTTCACCCATTCTGTAATCTGACATTTATAATATGGGTCGCTAACTCTACAAGCATAGCATCCAGATTTCTGGAGAGTGACGGTAAGCTCGGGTTCTGTCCCACCCACCACCTGAAGATATTAAGCATAAAGTCCTTTCAGATTATGATTTTCTGTTATTTATTCTTCACACAAAAAATGAGATGAACAATACACACCTCCCTCCTGTCTTTATCAAACCACTGATACTTCAAAGGACAGGTGCCTACGGCCTGAACTCTTAAAGTCACCTCATGGTTTGGTGGTACACAAACAGGCATCGGCTGTTGCAGAATAACAACTTCTGCCCAAAAAAGGAAAAGAAATCATAACGTTATACACAGTAAAGAAGAGACTGAACCTAGCTGACACAACATGTCAACTTGTTTTTGTCAATTTCTAGACACATTTTTAGTCCCTGTCAACAAAAAGGCTGCAAACAAGCTAATGAACATTTTTATTGCTATAGCTCAATAGAAAAGATGGTGATCCTTTAAGCACAACCTGTTGTCACAGTATAAGGAGAAACTCCTGACATTTATGATAAATACTCTTGTCTCAAGAACAATAGGACAAGAGTATAAAAAAACAAATGTCACATTTAATGTGGTTTTACTGTATGTTCTGGTTTACCTAACTGCTATAGGATATAATTTATACTGGTTTTAAGGAGTTTGACACCAACATTCAAAACCACCATCAAAAAACACACACATTTCTGTATTTTGACTTTTGAGTAGTTTCCCCAATATACTAATGGTTTGTGGAGATACTGTAATAGGGAAAAAAGTCTAAAACATGAAAAACAAGGCCTAAAGGAGTCATGTTCGTTACAGATCAGGAAAAGCAGAGCACATACCAGTTCTCATGACTGCTTGAACTCTTAAGTCTGGTAGAACCTAGACCACAAAGGAGCTGCTTTTTTGAAACAGACAGTCATTTCAAAATCTTACTATCTGTGTAAAGAAAACAGAAGTATGAACTCTAGCCCTAACAACACAAGTGACATTAAGAAAAACAATTATACATAGAGAAATCATCTCATAACACCACAATACAATCTAACCGAGGACCATCAAACATGTCAAATGGTTTGTTATTATATAACTATATTTCACCACCAGTATATTCTGTAGTCAATTCACACAAAAATAGTCAAAGACTGGGAAATCAACTTGACTGTGTGTATTGCCTTTCACAATCTTTCATTGTGACGTTGAATACTTTAACGCTTAGATAATATAATACAGCAGGCAACGACACTTCCAGAAAAATGACAAATCATTATTTATTAAAAAAAACGCACCAAGTTAACTGAAAGCGCACCGCTCAAACTCGATATATGCTTTAGTTTCTTTATCAAATATCTAATACTAAACATTTCTAATAAGTTTAACAATAGCCTCAACAGAATAAATAAAAACAAGTCATATCTTAGAAATTGTATAATTTTGGTTAAGAATTTTGTTTATGAGATTCAAAATCATACAACTAATACAAGTAATAAAAGACAATTCACACAAACACTTTACATTTAAATCATATTAAAACTTAAACCCGACAAGCACAAAACAAGACAAAGATCTGTCTACAATGCGATCGTCTATAGTTTGCAATGTAGATTATAGTGTTTACGCTCACCTGTCCTAAAGGTCCTGGCTGTTACATGTATGCCAGAAGATTAGGAAGTATCACACTCCCCTTGTAAACGTCCTCTCACCAACAAGCACTGAATGTCATCTGTGCTGTGCAGTACAGTACACTGTGCAATTCAGTGATACGAGGTAAAAAAAAGAAAAGAATGAATTTCCTGTAAGTGACATGCTGGCCCTCCCACTACCGCTGTGCTCTGTGTATGTGCGCCCTGCGCGTGTGCGGACTCTGCACCAGGTGTTCAGGTAATAATTAACTGTCCAGAGATAAAAATATAAATAAAATGAATACTAATAAAACGCATTAATCATAATTAATTTACTTAAATTAAAATGTGCAAAGACACTATTTAAAAGTATGTATGCTACTCTTTTACTATTATTCTTCTGACTTGAAGTCAGTGTTGCCAACTTGGCGACTTTTCAGATCACTCTAGCGACTTTGTTTTAAAAAAATGGACAAGCGACAAATCTAGCCAATTTTTGGACAATTATTATTTTGCATGCAAATATATCCGAAATCACTGCACAGCTGCTGTCTTTACCTTATTTAAGGTGTTTTTGTCAGATTGGTAAGTTTGGTTTTAGCATAACAGCAGCATCTAAGTTGCATTCAGTCACTATATTCCATACTGGTTCCATTGTCTGATGACATGAACGGAAAATATGTGCATGAGAACAGCTTTATTGAGTATTCAGCTGTACTAAAATAAAGTATGTGAGTCAAGGAGTAACAGTGAAGTGAAACAACTGTTAACTGACGACACTAAACGTAATACAACTATGACGCGATGACGTCATGAATATGCAAAGTAGTACGACATTTAGCGATTTCTTAAGCAGACTTTTCAGATATTTTACTTTTAAAATTGTTGGCAACAAAGTCCATGTTGGCCTTCATTGAAGTCCAACGCATCCCATATAACTAACTAGAGAAAACTTAGAGTTGATTGGGGGGATCAATAGATTTATAAATTCATACTTTGGTACTTTATCAGTTACCATCATAGTACATTATCTGCCATTTTTAACAACAATTTTTGCCACACTGCTGTTTTTTCACGGCTGTTTTGTTAACGTCGTTTTCCACAAAATACTATACAGTAGGGAAGAAGACATTTTCAGAGGCAGAAAAGGTGTCTTTAAACGAAAGGCCTTGTGAACTTTGAGTACTGTGCTTTACATGGTGTAGTAATTGTTTATACTGTGTGATACTGTGTTATACTGTTTATTGTCGTGCTGAGTTTTAATTTTAAGTTGATCTACTTTTTTGATAACTCAGTTGTCTTCTGTAATTTATTCTTTTTTAAATGTTAAGCTTAAAAAGGTATGAAAAAATAAAAATGTATACAATGTATACAATAAGAAAAGTGGTGTATAAATACAGTATATTGTTGTTATTGTTTGTGAATGTGTGTTGTTTGAATGACATGGTGTTTGTAAGCATGGTGGCTTCACACCATGTAATCTGAGTCCTTTTATGACTGGAAAATGATGCAATAACATATGACTGGTGGGGAGCATGTTCATCACCAGTGACACAGAGGGGGCTGTCCTAATTCAACCAGAGCCATGGTTTGAGCTTGGCTAGAGAACTGTCATCATGGGCCAGTGAATCACCTCACTGCTTTTGTCACTACACTGTGTATTTGACTAAATATTGGCAAGTAAATGGGGCCATATGCTAATTAATGTCTATGCGGTATGAACAGAGAATTACAAGATTTCATAAGGACTGATTGACACGATCAGTGTTTTGAAGTTAATCCTGTCTTTTTCTTTGGACACTGCTTCCAAGTGGTCTCAGAGCAATGGCTAGTTTCGGAAAATGTGATGTGCTCTTGCGCCTATTTGTAGGCCTGCTATAAATAGGGTCCTGTTGGCAACACATGCTCTGCTGTGATTGACAATTTTAGTGGTACTGGGACAGCGGACTCCAAAGAACAGGCAAAAACATTTGAATGGTGAGTTTTTGGAAGTGTTTTTCTGTTATGTATTTTTGTCAAGTTATTCAATGTTAGGCTTAGGAAAACTGTTCATTTGAAATCAAATAGAAATAACTGTCTTAAGTTAAAGTAACAAACAGCCGTTCCTATTTATAACCTCTCTGTTCAAATGGTCTGCTTGTCTAGTTGAAACTTGTAGCCGCAAAACAGTTCTCTCTACTATATTTTAAAATCACAAGATTACAGATTCATACTTATGATATGCTAGTTCTTAATTCTTTGTTTGTATTTTGAATTCTCTTTTGAATTTATTTGTCTTTTTTTCTCCGTAGCTCCCCAGTCAGAAGCGCAGTGGAGGTCTACATTTCAGTTTAGAGGCAGACCTTGATTTTATTCTACAGATAAATTAAAGCCCTACATAATATTAAAGCCCCACTTAAAGAGACTGGTGGGTTTTTTGGACTGTTGAAATTATTTATTTTGGACAATGACATCCAGGAGGCCTATGACTCGCTCTTACTCAGGAAATGGAAGATCGGGAAGCCAAAATGGGGAGGATGTTTCAGTACCAAGTGGAAGGTCAGATAGCCGCAACTACCTCTCCAACGTTAGACCCGAAAACAGGTAAAAAATAAATCATTTGTCCAGTTTGATTAATTTGAGTTTTGCTAGTCATAATCTTCCGTACCTCTGAAGTTTGGATGTTGCCTTTGTCTGTACTGGTTTTTAAATCTAATGTATTTTCATTTTAATTTAATGTTCATTTTTGTCATAATATTTGTGTAACTAATGTTTGTAAAATAAAAACTGCATTTTATGTCTTTAGTTGATGTAATAAGAAAGTAAGACTAAAAAGTCTATGCAGCATCATTTTTGCTGATATTTATGTTATTAAAAGGTCAAATAAAACCTGTAGCTTGTGTTTGGTAGCTTAATTGGTAGAACATTGCATTAGCAGCGCAAAGGTTGTTGGTTTAGTTCCCAGGGAACACATGTTCTGATTAATAATATATACCTTGAATGTCAAATCCATAAATGGTGGCTCATTTTAATCAGTTTTTGATGGGTTTTATTGGTGTTAAAATACTATTATGCACTGTAACCACATTGGTCATGTTGTGTTTGTGCAATCACTATTATGTAAAAGCAACAAAGCATCCTTACCATTGGCTCACAACATTTGTTGTATGACATATTATAAATGCATCAAACAGTTTTTGACTGTAAAACACAGGGTCACAACGCAAAAAGTCCCCAAGTCAGATATTTTTTCTGATGAGTTTCTATTTAATTTGCCTTTTTCCTAAATAGTTCGTCAGCTCACAGGTACTCAAACTACAGACCGTCGAGGTAATAAAAGCTTCACAGAAGGTCAATCCTAAACTAACTACACTTCAAATATTAATATCTGTTCCCCGATGCTTTTACTTTTTGTTTGTTTTACAATCTCAGAAAAAAACAAAATTACATCACTATTTGATTGCAGTGTGATCATAAAAAATATTGTGTGTATTGTAAAAATCTTTCAACCCCATCCCCACTCCTCCCACACCCACCCAAATAACCACTTTTACATTAAAGGCAGGGTAGGCAATCTTTTTCAGAAACATTTTTTGTTATGTTGGTTGAAATTATCTTCACATCCTGATAATAAATATCAAGCGGTCTAAATAAATTTATACAGTGTATGTCTTTTGTTAAAGGTGCAGTATCACAAAATGTTTCGTCCAATCATTGCTTTCGGTCCAAATACAATGATTGGATAAACATTTTGTCCTACTTGCCTGTCAAACTATGTAGTTGAAAACCTCTGTTCACTATTGGAGAAGGCATGGCTTTGAAGATCACTTTAAACGCTAGCTTGCAATTGCTAACCTGTCTGAAATTGCCTACCCTACCTTTAAACATTAAAAATGTTGCAAAACAAACTTTTAAATGTTATCAAGCTGAAAATAATTTTTTCAAACCTGTTAATGAACTTTGCAGCCCTTACTTCCAGTGACATAAATATTTATAACTTTATTAATAATGAAACTGTGTCTATATATTTGTTGCTGTTGACTGATTAATCTTTTTCTCTAATAATTGTTGGATTGATTTTGTTTTTTGTATATTTTTTTCTGAAATGGTCCTAAAAGAAGCTCTGGACTGAAGTTCACACTTTTGTGTTTCCATCATCAGGAGTACATTATGTACTGTTATGGCCCAGTTGACTGAAGAGACTCAGCCATGTTTTGAGACCACCATAAAATCCAAGGCAGTGTCAGAATCCTGCAATGTTAAATTCAGTTGTGTGGTCACAGGTAAGTTGCTATAGGGTTATTTCACCTATTGTTATGTCTGGATTAACCTAATAATACTGCTGTACTCACAGTAAAATATGGAATAGGTTTAATAGCAACAGCAAGTAAATGCATGAATATGTTTTCTTACAGGTTACCCGGCACCTGAGCTGACTTGGTACAAAGATGACATGGAATTAGATCGATATTGTGGTCTTCCCAAATATGAAATATTTCGCAATGGAAAAAATCATACTCTCCATATCTACAAGTATGTTCTGTTGTCCTTTTTAGCAAAAAAACTTTCTAAAAATTCCAAAGCAAAAAAAAATAATAATTCAGTTTAATTTTTTTTCCTATTTAAATTCTGCAAGTATGTGTTTTAGCAAAAAACTTTCTAAAACTTTCTACAATTCTAAAGCAAAAAAACAGGGATTTTTATGTGTACTTTTACTTACCACATACATTTACATTACAATTAATGTTTTGTGATCTCATCAGTTGCTTTTGTCTCATTTGTCAGTTGTACAGAGGATGATGCAGCCATTTATCAAGCCTCAGCGAGGAACAGTAAAGGCATCGTCTCCTGCTCTGGGGTGCTGGAGGTGGGCACCATGAGCGAGTACTTGATCCACCAAAGGTTCTTCGCCAAGCTGAAACAGAAGGCTGAGAACAAGCGACGTGAGCTAGAAGAGAATCGACGTCGGGGTAAGGAGAACATCCAGAAGGAACAGTTGAATGTGATCAACCAGGAACGCATACTAAGAAAGCGTAGATCTCCTGCTGGGAATGAACCTTTGAGCTCCTCTCCTGCAACTCACGGAGAGGGAAATGTTACCTCACAAGGTATGGAAAATGAAGAGCAACCTTCAGTCACAGATGATAAGTCAGATGAAATGACTGTTCAAGCTTCTGTAGGAACCACAGAGGTGTCAATAGAGAATGGCAATGAACAACTCAACCATGTCTGTGATATAACAGAGGTCATCACTGTAAAGCCATATGCCAGAGAGAAGCTAGGAGAAAAGAAGATACGTATTGCCAATGGATTTGATGGGGCAGGTATCATTCAGCAAGCTCCAAGCATCAGAGAAAAAGATGGTCATGAAGGAATGAGTCTTGCAAAATACTTAACAGAGTCTGTGCAGTCACAGGTTTCTGAAGAACAGGAGAGCACTGCACAGGAAGTCATGGAGGTTGATGTTAGTGCTGTCCAGGAAGAAGAAAGAGAGAGAGAGGTGGAAAAAGAAAGAGAAAGATTAAGAGAAGTGGAAAGAGAACGAGCAAAAGAAGTAGAGCGTGAGAAAGAGCGCGAGAGAGAAAGAGAGAGAATTAGACAAATAGAACAAGAACAAAAAGCTGCATCTACAACCAAGACATCATCACAAAAAGAGACAGAGCATCAACACAAGTCAGCTCTCACCTCAGTTTTTCACTCCTTAAAGGACATATTCTTTGGCAAAAGTAAGAAGTCTACAGAGAAAGCGGAAGCCACAAGGAGAACTAGTGTAGTGAGCATGGAAAAGGATTTTCCACATGAGACATCAATGCCTCCCTCACAAACATCTCCACAAGAGACAGAAACAAAGACTTTGGTCTGTGGTGTGGATGCACCAAAGGTGGTTGAGGAACCATGTCAAATTGTGGATTTAGAAGTGAAAAGAGAACCTCTAAAGCAAACGCAAGATCTGTCACCCTCCAATGAGACAATAAACTCCAATACAGTTGAATATGTTTCTGAATTGAATGTAAACAAACCTGAGGATGTGCCTCCCAGCCCTAAAAGACATCTTGAGGGCATTGAAGCAATACCTTCTGATGAGAAACAGGAGATGCAGAGAAGAGCTGAAGAAAAGATTATAGAGGAAGTACCTCAGATTTCCCATTTGCCGCTTTTCAGGGTGAGTTCATCACACTTCTCAGGCTACAACCTGTCGATTTGTCCATCTGTAGTGCAGGACTTCCTGCACCATAGTAGCACAGCATGTGGGCGCTAAATATAGAGAGTACATATGTGTGACAAGTAGTTTAATGACATCATTCTGTGGCCAAGATGATGAAACAAACTATACTCATGAGCTTTAAAACAATGTTTCATCTTTGGCTTCTGTTGTAAGAATTTTCGTTATTGTGCTCATCATATACTATTTTTTAAGCAAATTTGCAACCACACTGTTTTACAATACAGTGTCTGGAAAACAGGAAACTTTTTGTCAAGTCACTAGGTAAATAGCAGCTGATACAACATTTTTCATTATAAATTATATGATCAACATGACAATTTGAGTAAAACAGTTTCACTGAATTTAGTTACATAATTTCTTAGTATTTGATATGTCCCCTTGTTATGTAATGTTGGCACGTATTCGAGCACTCCCACACTCCCATGTTTTTAGCAAAGTCTGATCTAGTTTTGTTGTTGTTTAACCTATTTTAACATGAATTGCGATGTAGTCAGAGAAACAATCACAAAAATTAGCATGGCATTAGTGTGGTATAACAAAAACAAAGACATCTGACCTTTTAGTCAGAGGAGTTAACATAGACATTATCAAAAATTTGCTTCTGTATGTCATTTTGTAATGTTTAAAAACCTTAAAATGTTCCAGGTTTCGGTTAGATTTTCTAGTCTCTCAGGCTTTTGGACCTCCATTGTATGCGTAAACCCAGCATAAGTCACACAGTAAATTGGTGCTCTGTTTCTGCTTAATTTACGACTCCCTAAGGGCTTTGAATAAGACTCGCTGGCCCTTCAAAATGACAATCAGCTTGAGTCATCTTGAGTAGCAAAAGCATGGGTTTGAATGCATCAGCAATGCTCAAAAACAACAGCATGACAAATGCACTTTGAAGAAAAAATGTTTACTTCTTAAGCTCAGTTAATGATCGTGCCAGTAATGCTTAGTTTCAAGTGAAAAATCCTGTTGTTGTGTTTGAAAGACAATGAGTCAGTTAGGTTTTACGTAGTAGCTGCCCAGCCATTACTAGTATTCTTAATGTCAACATGAAATAGCATTTACAACTCATTTTACTTCTGTGAAACAGGACCTTGATCTGTTTGTTTATTAAAATTGTAAATTTAAAAGTGATCTTTATATGATAGGTAGTTGGAAAGAAGCAGTTAAATAAAAGTGTAAAGAAAAAAATAACTTTTTTTTCATCCTGCCCCAAGCATCTCAAAGACTATCTTAAAGATTTCCACTTGTAAATGTATCTTTGTAGACTTGTAGGCTTGTTGGTTCTTAAGAGACAATATTTAATGTCCCTTCTTTTTGTAAATTACTTTGGATAAAAGCATCTGCCAAATAAATAAGTGTAAATGTGCAACACATGTTTATGCATAACAAGACCAGTGACTTGTTAGGAAAGTAAATTAAATCACTTTTGATTTTATGTGACTTTAGATATGTGTTTTTAAAGAATGTAATGTAATGTGAACTAAGGTGAATGTAGTATGGACTTGTATATGTTAATGCTAATGCAGGTCAGGACATGATGAAGGACAGTCATTAGACACTGAGACAAAACCTCTTTACATTTTCCAGATTCTTTGGTTCCCTGTATCTTAAAATAACCTGTTTCTAATCTGTGCTCATGGAAGCCATACCATACAAAGAGAGCTCTCTGCCCCTTCAACTCAAATGCATTATTCCAGAGAAACCAATGTCAGCTGGTCTTTTGTCCACCCATCAAATCTTTATGTACGCTATAGCTTTATATATCCTAAGTAGTTCTTAATTTTGGCTTTAGCTCTTAATATGGGTTTTATTTTATTATGGACACAATACATTTTTACATTTTTTACATTTTTATCCAAAGCAACTTACAATAAATTCAAGGTATACATTTTTATCAGTACTTGTATTCCCTGGGATCGAACCCACAACCTTTGCGCTGCTAACGCAATGCTCTACCCATTGAGCTACAGGAACACTATAAGAAAAGCTCTGCTATGTTTTATATATTTACGTAACATAAACTGTGGTAGATGAACTGTAGTTCTGCAGGTAAATATAATCTGCAATTGAGCTTGTGTCTTGGTACGAATGTTCACTTGGCAGGGGTTCTGTCAGCTCTCACATGGTTTTTAAAATGCCATAGCTAAAGATTAGACAGAAATGAGGCCGTCAGGAAGGCATCTGGTGATTGCATCATCCCTTCAACATGACTAAACGTCAATAATGAATTCATGATTGTTGGTCAACAGGGTGAAACTTTGTGTTTCCTTAACATGTGTTTTTAAAGTGCAGTCTCACACAGGAGAAACATGTGATCGCCCTGCACCTGGCACACAACATATTCAGCTGTTTTTCTATGTAAAGTGGAAGTAAGGGTAGTTAATGTTAGTTATTGTGGTGTATCAATTAGAGAAATCGTTGATTTATCACTTATGTAATGAGAGGGTCAATAAATGTGACAAGGCACGTTCTGTCACACTTAAAAATATCACTCAATTTAAAGATAAATGCACATGAGCAATAAAGCTGCTAAAAAAGTGTTGAGAAGAATTATGCTACTAGAAATCAGACTTTTTTTAGAGTTGAATACAATAATTTTGTACGATTAAATTTAATTAAATTGTATAATGCTATGTAGACTATATTGTTTAATGCTCAACACAAACATTCTAAATTAGAAGATAAAAACAGGTCCAGTGTTGTGTTACATATCATTTCAGTAAACAAAATGGAATTCTGGGAAACCCTTGTTTTTCAATGCAATGCAATGTAGTATTTTTTTGTATTTGGTGCTTTTAACACATTATTAATGCGGTTTTGTGGTGTCAGTCATATCAAATGTCACCTGTCATACAGGGACGTTGTAAAATTCGGACAGGTCATAAATATATTGTTGTTTTTCTCCTTGGGAGAAAAGAATGTTCTACTTGGAAAGTTGCATAAGGTTGGTGGTAAGAGAGTGCAAATTGTATTATTGTTTCTGTTTAAAATAAAATTTAAAGAAACAGACTGACAGTAGTCATCAGCCAGCATAACATAAACAAATACTTTACATATATTGACATATATATATATATATATATTTGCATTTTACTCTACAATTCTGTTGGGTTTTAAGGCCAATGTTTTACTTATTTAACAAGCAACTGTTTTTGTCTCAAGGCTACAGATGTCCAAACCAAACCCAGCGGTGATGAAGTTCCTGTCTCTGTGGATTTTGCCAATCCTCCATGTGAGATTGAGGGGCTGAAATTTACTTATCCTGAGGTCATTCAAGGTGCTGAGGAAATGCATATTTTAGGAGAACAGGGAAGCTCAGCTGCCCCCCAGACAGACTTCAACATGGCAGACCTGGAAAGCATGCAGTGTTGTGAGAGCCAGCCAGAGTCTCAGCTTTCACAGCTAGCCGACAATGTTCCTCTCACAGCGCATTTAGAGTCCACTGAACCGATGGTGGATGAGAGCAAAAAGTGTGACTTACACTCAAACAAGAAGGAAGTTCCTCATAAGGAGGAGGAACGTGTTGAGAAGACACCAGGGGGAGGTTTTCTGACAGAACAAAATAAAAAGAAGGATAGTGCAATAGAAGGTAAATCTTTGGCTGTAAAGGAAAATGAGGTGATAAGTTCTTTTGTAATAAATGAGTCAGTCCCTATTGTAGATAAAGTGAGTGGTATAGAAAATAACATGACTTTTCAAGATGAATCCTCACCAACATTGGTTGCAAATCATGAAGGGGATTCTGTCTCTATTTTGTCTGAAGGTGCAATGAAAATTAAGACTAAACCAGATGAAAAATGTATACCAGCACTAGATGTTAGTTTTACTAAGAATGAAGAAGTTGGAACTGATTCTACTATAGTGAATGACTTTAATATGGAGGGAAACAAGAATGACAAAATTATGCCAAGTCAGGAGAAGAGTGCTGGAGAAACGGGAGATGCTGTGAAAATTGTTGAAGATAAGATAATCAAAAGTAATAAGAAAATGAGGAATGATGCCAATGAGAGAACAAAGACTGTTAGCGCTGAAGAACAGAGGGATTATTCCAGCAAACAAAAGAAGGATGATGTCAAGACCAATAAAACTGTTGTTCCAGAGCAGGAAATATCCATTGTGATTCCAGAGTTTGAGATCTCCAAAAATGTAAGACGTTCTGGGACTGAGGTCATGGACACTCAGCTAAAGCCATACAAAGCAGATAAACCAAAAGTCCTTTCTAAATCACAGGTCGAGAGACGTTTGACAGAGAAGGACCAATCAGCAGTCCAGCCAATCATAATACTCCCTGATACAAGGGAAACAGTCATCAAAAATGTGGCTAAGAAAAGATCAACCCCACTCATACCAGAAATTAAGGTCACATTGCCAGAAAGAGTAAAACGTGAAGAACCTGTTAACATACCCAGAAATGATGCCTTGAAATTAGAGCCTGAGAGAGTTATGCAACCTTCAGCACAGGAGGTTGCACAGGTGTTTCGAGAAAATGAAAGAACAGTTGATGAAGCAACAAGAACGTCAGGTGAATCAGCCCCAAACAGTGCACCAGCTATTCCAGAGCATTCAAGTGTAACCAAGAACATTCTGTCAGCGCCTTTAGGAGAGAGAGCACAGGAAGTTAAACCACAAAATCTAGATGCAAGAACAAGAAGTGGAGAATCACAAGGAAGTATCAGCAGTGGACGGGGCAGAGATGATGAAACAAGTATTCCTATAATTAACATAGCATGTGCTGATGACAGTACAGCCACTGTTGAACCAGAGCAAAAGTCTGGCCAGCCCTCACTTCCTGGCATAGTAATCTCAGAAGATATCAGTCAACCTCATACAATTCCTCCCATTTCTGTCACAAACACAGACAGACATGCTAATAACGGTTTAAAACCGAAAGAAGATTCAGAGACTTTGGTTATGCCAAAGAGTGAAACTGATCAGTTCGCTGTTGCTACATCAGAGAAGCCAAAGGAGCAGCTTAAGACCAAGCTAAGCCCTGATGGGTCTAGTCAAGACATTGACAAAGTTTCTCAACCAAAAGACACAAGAGTAGAATCCGAAGCTGACAGACTTCAGAGAGACAAACCTTCCATTGAGAAACTTGGTCTTACAACCCCTGTTGGACCTACTCTCCCTCCACTTAGTCCTGCCAGTTTGCGCAGACTTATGGCAAAGAACAACCCAAATTTAGAAAATCAAGGGTCCGTCTCAGCTTCATCAGTGGATGGAAGTGAGAAGAAAGGGGAAGAGAGTGGAGGAAGCACACCCACATCCACTCTGTCCTGTGAGAGCAGCCCAAAGATGAAACGACGAGACAGTCTAACCTTGATCCCCTCTGCAACGCCCGAGGAGCTCGCTTCTGGTGCTCGCCGCAAAATCTACCTCGCCAAAACCAAGTCTGAGGATGAGGGATCTGATACACAGGGTAAGAGAGATAGCCCGTATATGTCACCCAGTCAGGCACGACGAGCAGCTTTTCTGCAACTTCAAAGTGGGCAGCAAACACCGCCTGCAGAAAGACGTTCACCACTGATGGCCCGCCGCAGGGCCACACTGGAGGTGCCAAAACCAAAGGAAGAGAGCCCAGAGGTGACAGACAGCGCAAAGACAGAGAGCAAACCAGCAGAAAAGGAGAAATTGGACCCTTTCAAAGGTAATATTTTAATGCTTTGAATGTATTGGTTGACTTTTTCCAATGGCTTTTAAAGCGCAGATAAGACAACTTGGTGTAATTTTATGCAGACCTTAAAATTTAAGGTCTTTTCCATATTATTCATTGACAGTGTGGTCAGTAGATTTTGAAGCTTCAAAAAAGGAGGAACTAACAAATATTTACAGATAACAGATCTTAAAATGCAGAATATTGGCCATACTCAGCATGACTGATTTTTCAGTCGACCACTACTCATAAACATCACACATTGGGATGTATTATTGTTGTCATCATAAGGGTCATAATTCTTTATTCCTAAGCAAGTGATCTAATTCTGCACTGCTCAGAAGATCTCCTTGACATTCACACTGTTCTGAGAGCAGCTGCAAATGTTGGATATGGGGGTGAAGTTTGTTATGGGAAGAGTAAACACTAGAGAACACATATCTTTACCTTGTTGCCCCTCTCAAGTTGCCCCTTATTCCCTTTCCATTCAGCTCCTCAGGTTATCCGGAAGATTAGAGGAGAACCCTTCTCAGATGCCTCTGGCCACTTGAAGCTGTGGTGCCAGTTTTTTAACATTCTCAGCGACTCCACTATCAAGTGGTACAGGGACGAAGAAGAGATTGTGGAGATGGAAAGACGGTAAGTTCTTCAGTAATTAATTTCAACCTTATCTAAAAGGTCTCAGTTACAAAACAACAGTTACCAGAGGAAAGTACCTTAAACATTACTAGGTTAATTACCATAGTAGTATATAAAAAATGCTAATGCAGTAAATATTGAAACACCATTACCTATATTGTCAGCTGCATCATCTTGTCATTCACGATTCTCATTTGACCATGAACTCCACAGCTGTGACTGCGGTGTGGGTCTCTAATGAGACAGAGAGTCCGTAACCCAACACCGCTCAGTTTTGCCATCAGGGCATATTAAAATCTAAATTTGTTTCTCACATTGCTGCATCAGCACAGTGATGCTGTACTCACATGCTTGCACCTTCAAATGCGTCATCTATACAAGTTTCTACAACACACTGCCCTCATGTGGCTAAAAGTTTTGCATTTAATTTAAAGCAAAATGTTGTGAAGAACAGTGTTGTAGTGAGCTGGATGAGCTGGACTCGACTACAACACTGGTAAAAAATCTTTTGTAGTCCCTACCAACAGTTTACTCGGATGGCAAGCTTAAAAAAATATTGTAAAAAAGTCCAGTTACTGTACTAATTACTGTAAACCGTGTTTTGGAGCTTGATTTCCTTATGAAGAAAGAGCCTCTCTTTTTTAAGCTTTCATTTGCTGTCATGTTGCTTTAAAAGAAGCTCTTTTGTTTTTAATCTCAAACTTTTGCCTCTCTACCACCATCTCTGTTTGAAATACAAGATTGCAGGTTACTTTACATAATTTTCTTATATAATTTACATATATATGCCAGAAAGGGACCCAAACTGACTAAGCTCAAATTATAAATCAGTATTATAAATTTATTGGGAATCGGAGTAAGGTAAAGAGATTATGTTGAAAACTCATCTACCATTTTTTTATCAATAACTGATTTTTGTTCATTTTTAGCCTAATAAAGTCTTGTTTTAAGCATTCGTTTTAGGTGAACTAGTGCTTTAACAAAGGCTCTTTGCCTTAAGCAATGGTAGTTTCTCTCTTTCTCAGTGCTGGGGATGAAGGTCCAGTGGCACTGGCCATAGTCCAGGCCTCCAGCAGAGACTGTGGAGTGTATGGCTGCTCTATCAAGAATGAATACGGGACTGACATCACTGATTACTTACTCAGTGCAGACAGTAAATCATTTATTTATTTACATAAAATCTGATACAAATCTGATGAGTTAAGAATGTATTGTGCCTTACATTCATACTGTTTCCCTTTTGACAGTACTGGCAGAATTTTTCCTAAGGGAGGATTTAGAAGGTATGACATCTAAAATGTATCATGTGCGGTTATAGCTATAAATTACATGTTGTGTTGTTGTACATTGAGTTTGCCGTTCACTATTTATGCCTTCAGTGGGAGAGGAGATCGAGATGACACCAATGATGTTCACCAAAGGCCTGGCAGACTCAGGTTACTGGGGAGATAAATTCTTTGGTCGCATCATGACGGAGGAGATCCAGATTGGAGAGGGGTGTGTACACAAGACCTGCAGGGCAAAGGTCATCTACGGTTTGGACCCCGTCTTTGAGTCGGGCAGCACATGCATTACTAAAGTCAAAAATCCCATTGCATATGGGGCAAAGGAGGAGAGTAACCTGGCTGAGAAAAATCTGGAGATCACAAAACAGGTTGAGTCTTACTTAATGTACATTATGTACAAGCAATATGTACAAGCATGTTCCATTTACACTAGACTAATTCTTAACTTTTCATTGTTTAACTTTGGTTACGCTGTTTAATGATTGATTTCCATCATTTTCAAAGCATTTTCAAAGCATTCCTTTTTTTTCACAGGAGTGTAAAATCCAGAATACTGTTCGAGAATACTGCAAAATATTTGCGGCGGAGGCCAGAGTAATCGAAAACTTTGGACTCCCATTGGAGTAGGTCATGAAATACAAAATTAATTTCAAACTGTAATTATTGTCTCTAATTCATATTGTTCGCAATACAGAACTGACATTAGAACCTACTTGATGACTAAAAGCTAGATTTATACTATAGAATAACTTCTATTTTCGTTGTTAACTGCTTACAAATATGAGACAATGTCTTAATAATCTAATTTTAGACTTCTTTGTTCACTAAATTAACACAGAGTGATCCCCCTTCATCTGATGTATCGACCAGCCAACACAATCCCATATGCCACAGTGGAGGCTGATTTGAAAGGTGTGTATCTGAAGTACTGTCTGATGGACAGCACTGGAAGATTGATCACTAGAAGCACCTCTGAGGTGGAGCAGAAATGTTCCACTTTCCAGCACTGGATCCATCAGTGGACCAACGGAAACCTCCTCGTTACCCGGCTAGAAGGTATAATGTTGTTTACTTACCGCAGCACTTGACTTGAGCTTTTGACTACCTTGTTTTTATAAAGTATGTGTTGTAGAGGTCCACAATTAAATGCAAAGCAACGTCCTATATGTTTTAGGTGTTGATGCGAAGATCACAAGTATCGAAATTGCAACCAAGTCCAAAGGGTTGGTAAATTTTATTTTGAGATAAAAATTGAGATTCATATATACTCCATTTTTTTAATATTTCTAGTTTCTTTCCATTTTGTCCTGGGGAGACTAATATTGGCATCTATGCTGCAGGTATCAAGGCCTCACAGATAAAGGGTCTCTGAAGATAATGGAGCAGTTCATTACACAACATCAGTGTAACTACTACTGTGGACTGCTGGGTCTAAGACCCCTGAAGCCCATGGACTCTTCACAGCAACCCAAAATAAAGACCTCCAGGAGCCCTCTACTAGCCCGAAGGGGTGGAACAGGGTCAGCTAGCCCCCAGTTGCAGAAGAAAGGAAATAATAGCCCTCAGTCCACCAGGAAGGGCACCTCTAGCCCCAAAGTGGCTAAAAAGACAGGTGAATCAGGAGAGAACTCGCCCGCTGTCAAACACAAAACTGTGGAGGTCCCAAAAGCTGTCAGGATGAGGTAGAGAGATGGAGTGGAGCTCTTGGAAAAAGACGTAAAGCAGCTAGGGCATATTATTCTGATTTTCTTACCAATCTTTATTTTGGAGCCTATACTATAATATTATCAGTAGCTAATGTTGTACAGGACAAAGAGATTCCTTGTGTTAACAGACTGGCTTAAAAAGCGGATGGATTATGAGAGGATTATGTTTGTAGTCTATGCACATAGTGTCTAAAATGCAACAGCTAAAGGAAGCAAAAGGAAGGAAAGACTATTTTAATATACTGTAAGGAAAAAGAACTGAATGTTCAGAGGTGTTTGTCAATTTTAATATTACTGTGAATATTACTATAAGTCACCATAAATACCTCTTGAGACCACCATCACTTTACATTTAAGAACTTAATCGAGACTATCCCCTTTCAAGACCACCACTGGGGAAACTAATACAAAACCAGGACTGCCTGCAGGATGGATGAACAAGGTTTTCAGATAGACTCTGGAAGTTTGTTGTGGTTTATTGAAAGGCTTCTACGTCAAATTTATGTGACTGAGGAAGGACTCTGTAAGAATTCCTCAAACATCTGTGATGTATGTCTCGGCTGTGCTGAAATGCTGCTTTTTTGATAGCTGTCACTGATACACTTTTTAAAGTGGGTTGATCTGCTTTAAGGTTTGGGCTATACATTTGCTGTGTGACTGTCCGCGCTTTACGTTGTGTAACACTAGCGCACCACATTTGGTTGTTTATACATGAGCTTTATAATCAGTACAGATTTGTTTTTATCTTAATTTATGAGGGATAATTGAGCGTCATCATTACTGCAAAGCCATTTACTGCTGACATTTCAAATTGTTCACGTGTCATCAATCTTTATGACCATGGACATTTACATAAGTGGACAATAATATACATATTTGGAAACCTTCAATGCTTACAATGTTTACAAACAAATAAAGATGCTCATTTTTTGGTTTTAATATTTTGATGACATGTATGTTCATTGAAATGTAACCAAAAAAAATAAATTCCATCTGCCTAAACTTTCACCCCATTTCAACATGAGATTAGTGGTTATTAATGGAAAACATTTTTAGTGGTTATTGGTCATGCTGATTGCAAAATAAGTTAAAATGTCTCAGAATGCTGTCATATGTATGTGAAGGTTTACCAGAGATAGTTAGTAATGGTAATAATGAGGCTGTATGTTTCTGTGGGTGTGATAGCGGGTGGGGGGAGAGTGGGTAGTGTTTTACAGAAAGTAAGATTAGCTAGTCTATATTTGCAGAAGTAAAATATGTAAAATAAGTGGTTTCTGTGTATTTTATATACTTTCACATGACATTCTACCATTTTCCTTCTAGAGAAATATGGTGAGTCAATGCCAGAGTTTGAATCTGAACATTTTTATATCATAAAATTTAATATCATAAACCATCCATATGCCTCTGTCTGTAACACAAACAATCACATAGATGGGTTCACAATTTAGAATTCTTTTTAGTTTCAGTTATTATTACATTTCTGATCCAGTTTTCCCTCAGAATGTTTCTAGAATAGCAGTAGTTTATTTAACAATCCATATCATTAGATGTTCAATTCACAAAATACTAAACCATTTACAAATAACAGAACAACAAAATTAAAAGAACTGTAGAGAGTACATTAAACATATATACATTTACTACTCTAATTATATTTTTCTTAATATAACACTGTTACAGTATATATTGAAAAGTAAAAATGAACAGGTAAATGGTCAAAAAAATCTAATACAATATACATACATAAATCATCATAACAAAAACATTTTAAAATGTGACAGTTTAATAAATAATGTCATTATATTCGGCAGAGCAGTGTTGTATTGTTGCCTCTGAATCAGACTATATGCACACAGATGTATTAAAGACACCGCAACAGTTGTTAAAATATTTCGTAGCGTTTGTTATTGAACTCCAAGAACCCTCAAAGGAAAGTGATCCGTTGTTGTTTATAGTGCTGAAAAACAGAAAAGCATTAAGATTGCTGGTCTCATAGTAAATATGGACTATTGGCATTGTAACGGGTGAGTTTATTTTTAAATTACTATGATGCAACAATTTTTGGGACGTACTTATCGTAAAGATCATAACAGCAAGTTTCAAGGTTGGGGACAGAGGCATTAAAGACCGAATTTTGAAACACACCCACACAATCCAGAGGAGGGACAAAAAGAATACCTACAGGTGATAATAAACAAGTCATGAAACTGATTAATTGCATACCAGTCTATTTAATTAAAGCCACCCAGATCATCTAACAGACTGTAGTAGTTTTATAAAAATGACATACACAAACATATGTGTCCCTATATTGTTGAGGGCATTCAGCCTTGACTATATGTACAATACAGCACATCCTTTCTATTCATTATTCGTAAGTACTAATGCTGTCTGCTTTATCAGATGGTAGATTAAGGTTCCGCATTAAGGTTCTAAATCGTGTTATGGTTGATTAAAAATCGCTTACCAGCAATACAGGCATTGATCAAGGACACACATGTGCCTGTAAACAAGGCCCTGAGCACTAAAGTAGATATATCACCCTTCCTTGATGGACAAATAGAGGCTGTGGAATTAGAAACCATTTAAAACATTATCAATTAACAAAGTACATTACCAAGTAATAGAGATGAGACTACGTTACTCACTGTTAGTACTAAAGAAAATGTATCTTGTTTGTAATTGCTTCGGATAGAAACATTGCTGATTATACAGTTAATGGTTTGGATACTCACACAGGCCTCCAATCACAATACCAAGTGAACTAAAGTTAGCAAAGCCACACAAGGCGTAAGTGCAGATGATTTCTGACCGAACCTGCAAGTAGTTTTGGTGACATATAGTGAGCAAAGCTTTTGACCAATTTAATCAGTCAGATCATATAACTTGTTTTTATAAAGTGTTATATAATTAACTAAGAATAAACTTAAAGGAGATGTATTGAGAGATTACAAAAATACTTACTGAGATAAAATTTCTGTCTGAACCGCTGTCAAACATGCTATTAACTCTGTTGTTTTTGAGTTCCGACAGCTTCTCATAGGCTATAAACTCATTAAGGAAGAGTTTAGTGCCAATAAGTTCAGCCACTATGAATGACTCCTCGTATGGAATCCCCATCATAAAGGCCACAGGCATAAACACGTAAGAGCAGATCAACTGAAGGGTTGAACATGTTTCTCTTAATACACTTTATTTTTCAATAAATAGATAAAGACAATGTAAAAGGTGATCATGAGTCTGATGTCGATGTTACATAATTCGTTTTTATACTACACACCTGAAAAGTAACTTCTGGGTATCCGATCATGCCTCCCAACCAGCTGAGAGCAGCATTTATGAAATCCAAAATGGCGAGAAAAGCAATCAGGTTAGCGGCTATGTTGGCCACAAGCCCTATAGACGCTGATGCGCCACCACTGGCAGCTTCCAAAATGTTCTGTTCACCACTGAGCACAAACACAATGACCTTTGACATTAAGACTTGACACTGAGCTTTTTAAAGCGGTAACATACTATTTAGAAACCTAAATGTTCCCACCCGCCGTCCACTTTAATCTGATCCTTAGATGTGAACTTGCTCTTCTCTGTTTCAGGGTAAGATAGTTTGGAGATGGATAAGGCACACGGGGCAGCCATCACAGAGGCCGAAATCAGAGAAGAGGCATCAATCTGTGCAGAGTGAATTAGATTAACACACTGTGGTAAGAACTTAACACAGACATTGTGGAGAAAAACACATGACACGTTACAAACTGATATAATTTGGAACTGAATGGATTCATTTTCTGTGTTTTGAGTTTTCATGGTAGATGTTTACTGATGAAATGATGCACAAGTTCTTGTACCCCAAAGGAGATAAATGCCCCCATAACACTCCCAGCAATGGTGGCAAATCCTCCAGTCATGACAGCATGAATCTCAGACTTAGTCATGTCCTTTAAATAAGGACGAATTAGTAGAGGTGCCTCTGTCTGGAACACACACAATCACATAGATGGGTTCACAATTTAGATTTCTTTTTATTTTCAGTTATTATTACAGTTTTGAGCCAGTTTTTCCCTCAAAAGGTTTCTAGAATAGCAGTATTTTATTTATAATTAAAAGCAGGTCTGTTAGCGTCACATATGCGGGTTTATATGGTTAAAGTACTGGGACAATTGCTATAGTTCTTAGGCATGGAACTTATTAGCAACCTACAGTTTTAAAGTTCACGTTTTTTGAGGTATAAATGTGTGTAATTTATGCTGGGAACAAAACAGGAAAGAAAAACCACAGACCTTTTTATACTGAAAAACACTATGCTACAAACCCATTCGAAATTCCCAAGAAACTAATTATGAGTTAGCCATCCGGACGGGCCTATAAACTGATGTCATCACTGAACAGCTCAACAGAAAGAAAATACAGTCATGATGTATTTTCCGCAATTGTGCAATTGGCAGATAAAACATTTCCATTAAGTTTTAGGACATTTTATTTGTTTAGCAGTAGCAGTATTTTTTTACGTTAATGTAATGTAACATTAATGTAAAATATAAAAATAATGATAGAATATTTACCTGACCAACAAATATATTTCCTGCCACACTAAGAGTCTCTGTAGGGGAGGTTCCCATGGTTACTTGCATAACCCAGGATATCTTAGTAAAGAAGGACACATTGTTTTATGTCAACACTATATGAAGAACATACTTTGAATCTCCCAAAGGTTAAATGAATAGATAAGGTTAAATAATACCTTCATGATTATCCACTGCATCACCCCCATATAATACAGGACTGACATGACACTGCTGAAGAACACAACTATAGGCAGAGCCTGTAAAAATATTCATCAACATCCAACAGTAAAAATAAAGCAATTGATTCAATTCATGTCAAGTAATCGTCATTACTGACCTGAAACGCGAATATGTTTTCGACCAGGTTTCCAAACACAAATGATGAACCTGCTACTGTGTAGTTTAAAAATATCTGAAACAATATGTGAAAGAAAATGGTGTAAATTGGAACTTTTCAATATTAGCATTATTATTATTTTGATCTAATTATAAATATTACAAACTCCCAGGAGTTTATTTTGCTGTTTTAATGAGATTTTCTTAATGAAACACAGAAAATCTGGTTCTTCCTCTCTTGTAGTTCAAATAATCCTTCATTGTTGTTTTGTTTAAATAAGTTACCGCAGACTGTAACTTATTAACTTCATTAAAAGACCTTAATGTAGAAGGAAATTACTTATGTTTGCACAATAAACAGCATGTGTGTGAGATAAAAACAAGTGATACCTGAACTTGCTGTCCGAGCCATTCAAAGGCAATGAGACCCGGCTCTGTCCTAATAACAAACAGGCCAATGGCAAACTGTAAACCCAGTCCCCAAAAGACTGTCCTCCAGCGCACCTATCACAATTCAAACAATAGTGCTTTCTGTCAACAGTCACTCTCTATACAATACACTAATGTACAGAAAACGTGCTTATAGCTTTGTAGGTAAAATAATTTCTCTAGAACTGTTTTATTGGTGGGAAATGATAGGTGTAACCTCAATGTCTGATAAGGTTTGCAGGTAATCCAAAGTCTAAAAAAATGCATTCCAAGATAAGCATGTTCAATAAAGCAAATTACAGAGTGAGAGTGAATGTAATTCAAATGTGTGTGCGTGCGCGCGTGTGAACGCGTTTATCACTCACCGCAGTTCTGTGTGCAGAGAACAGAAATATGGCAATAACAAAGAGGCAGACACCTCCAAAAGATATGAGCTGTTCTGGGCGCTTGCTTGTGTCGACAGCCAGCCATGCAATCAACAGTCCTAACACAACTATTACAAACACCCTACAAACACATAGACACAGTCTTTATCATTCTTATTAACAGTGACGTGCACGTATTGCATTTTATCATTTCAGTGGAATCATTAAAGATAAGACACCTACAAACAATTCCAGCTAAATATATTAGCCTTACCATTTTATCCATCTCATGTGAGATCTGAACCACCTTTGAGCAGGTTTAAAGAATCTCCGTATGCTGTCACCCTTGTACTTATTCACCAGTTCACACACAATGATGAAGACCCCCAAACAAGTGAGGACCACCAATGCGATTGCCCTCTGGAAATTCAAATAACAGGCGGCAATGAAGTATGCCACAAAACCTGCAATTTATAATAAAAGACATTTACTAAAAGACAAAGACATTTACTTGGATAATGAATCACTAATGGTAATGCATTAGCATTTTTAAACAATAACAGCAGTAAAACTGTAATGATAAAAATATATTACCTGCTGCAAGTATTGCCAAAGCAATGTATTTGATTATTTTGGAATGCGTCTTGCAGAAGGTCTCTGTGGCTGTGATGGGTATGCAAGCTTTTCTGTGGGAACAAGGAAATGCAAACAGTGGTGCAACAAACTCTTTTGTGAAATATTTGCAAGATCTGACCTTTTAGGGGACAATGAAAAAGATTATAGTGTATATAATGTTCAGGTGTTGAAATTGTATGCATTTCGTATTGAGATTTTGTATCTGTTTAACCATTTTTCTGCAAATCTTGCTCAGGTGAACTGAATGAGACACATAGAATCTGTATATTTACACAATACTGGAATCTGTCTTAACTTTAATTTAAGATTCATCAAATCTGACATAAGCATAATCTAGAAGATAATTATTTTGAATTACATAATCTGGTAAAATGTCATTTCAAAGACATTTAAACTAGAGGTAACCCCAAATAATGTGACAATGAATCATGGATGACATGTGAAAGATTAATTTCACAACCACACCTTAAACATGATTTTGAGTCTTTTTCTGACTCCTCTTCATCACTGTCACTCTGGTCATTTGATAATTTATCCTCCTAAAAAATAAAGGATAAAATAAAGGATAAAAAAAATAATTTTTAACTTGCACAAAACAATCTTGACAGAACAAATCACACTACCAGCCAACTCAAGTTTACCTTCACAAATCCTGGATTATCTAATCCTTGTTCATTGCCATTTGAGACAGTTGTCAACTGTAAATCTTCTTTGTCCGCTGTAAGTAAAGTATCAGATTAAAATTTTACACCAGCTTTGAAGGACCTTGATTCTCCAATTCCGCAACAGCTGCATAAACATTCTAATCATGTCCAATTACACATTTCATTAAAGGAACATTAATTATTACATACAAAAAATTAACCAAATTAACACTTCTCCTATACAAACCATGCTGAAAACATATATGTTTAAACACCTGTTAAAAATCATTAAAGAATGAAGAGGTAAACAATAGGCTTACTCATTCTGATTTCCCTGTCACAACTGCTGGGTCTTGAACCTTGAGCTTGGGATATATAACCTACTCTGCCCACTTGAAAATCTTATCATTAATTAACTACATACTAAAGTTTTTTTAAGGCACCTACACGTTTCTTTCAGATTACTAGTCAATGCTGACTAAACTGATTTGTCATGAAACAGCATGTTTTAATCAATTATTACAATTAAGCTCCTCCTTATCAGGGCCCAAGATAGTAAATATAAAAAATACATTAAATTGCATGGCCTACCGTACTAGGATCGTCCAGGCAGAATTGAGAAGAGTTTAAAGAGTGTAGTAAAATATAATATAGGATCCGAAGTTATTATTGCTTATATTGTTCGGTGTGGCTTTCCCAACTTTCAATCAGCTCTCATACAATTTGGACGCTAGATGTCAGTGTTTCGCGTTGTAAACTATAATTCACTGTTTATTCACTGACTGTGCATCACTATTAAACACCGTTACTCTTCTTTATCCCCACTCTCAGAACGTGTTCTTCTATTAACAATCTATCTAAATAAGAAAGTAATTAGAAAAATGTACTATAGTCATTTGAATTATAAAATCCAAAACATGTTGGTTCGTGTAAGTCTAATTGTAAGACACGCACATATAATATGTTTAAATGAATAATATGCTTAATGCTTAAGCATATATGCTTAAAGAGAAAAAGACAACCAAAAATCTTCATCAAGAAAGACATTATGCAATATTAAAAGGGGAGTTTTTTGGGAATAGCCTTTGCTGACAGTATTAATGAAACATAATGCTTTCACAGAATGCTTGTGACGTTCACAGAACCATTAAATACAACCATCAGACGTTACAATATGAGGAATTTACTACTGTGTCTGTGCTTCCTCATAAAATTAAATGATGCTTAATTCCTTACAAGTAAAACAAGATGACACATTCTGGCATTTTTATAGGTCTCAATGCGCATCGCTGCATTTTATAGACGTTCTGATGTGTACAAAATACATTAAAAACATCCATGAAGGCATTTTATGTGCTGTGTTGTCCTGATTCACTAAAATCACGCAAGTCTCGTTTGTTATGTGTCCTTTGCACGAGTTAAACAGTTTATGGCTGATTTTGTACTAAATAATTGTTGTTTCTTCAGCATTAAGCAAATTTCATTATAAACAAATAAAGAATCTATCCTTGGTCCTTTATGCTTCATCCAGATCTGATGACCTTATGTAAACTGATGAGCTTGTTCAATTTACTTATTAAGATATTTAATTAGCTTGTTATGTAAGATGAATGTGAACTAACATAAGTAGACAGTGTTCATTTACATGTCATGTGTGAGGAAAAAAGAAACAGAGAAAAGGAGAAAATCAGAGGAAATGCAGCAAATAGCTTTGCTTTGCCTTAATTTAAACCTTTTATCTCACATGAATGCAAGAATGCTTAGAGAGTGTGTAGCCAACAATGATTCTGACAGGAAGTACACTATCCAGCAAACTAAACTACAACTATTATATGTCTGTTTTAAGTGAGAAGCAAGTTACTAGATGTGTGAGCAGAATGGAGGTGTTTACTTCGATTAGGTCCGATTTCTGTAATATTTGAAACATTTTAATAACATGTTCTGACATGCAGATGAGAACAGAATGGGATTTCTTTATTAACAAGCTCTCTGACAGGTGATTAATCTCATCACACACAACCCACAATGAACTGGAGCTGAGTGTGAATACCTCTCAATAACAAAACCTCATTGTTTCATTCTTCAAGACATGATTCCTTCTCATGTCTATCCACAATAATATCCACAAAAGAAGGTATAATTTGCCTTCTCCCTGATGGGATTAAATTCCGTACTGGAAAACTGCATCAAGGGAAGCTATGTGCTGTGGGTGGTTGCCAGGGTGTTGCTATTTGGTTCTATTTTGGCTATTTGTTGCTATTTGGTATAACTATTTGGTGTTATTGACCTTGAGTTGTCATGAAAAAATGAGTGAGATTAGGAGTATTATGTCCAATAATACTGATTAGTCCTTTGTGGAAAATGATTTCATAAAATTTATTAAATTGAGCAAGAAATATTCAAAAATTCTCAGAGGAATGATCCACAGAGCCTACTTTTAAATATTAATAAAAAGTAAAAGATTTATGGAATTTTAAATGAAACTCTGGCGGAATATGTTCATCTATAGTAAATGTTTTCTCTACATATAAGCACTGTCATTGTTGGAACTTGGAACTAATTAAATTGATAAACTATAATTAAATTGCAGTGTCATGTTGTTGATAATTCTACTTAATATAATATAACTTAAGATAATACTTAAGATATTTCTTCTTGTCTTTATCTGATATGTATATTGAGAAGCTATCTGTGTTCTAAGGATACAAAACGTTATCACCCTGTCAAAGTCTATCTCAGTTTAGGTTTATATCTAATCTATAGCTAATCCTAAAGCATTCAGAATAACACCAAATATGTAGAAACCTTAATATCCATTATTAAGAAATTCCCATGTCTGGTGTACACCATTACTAAAAAGTGTTTTCATTTATAGAATATTATTTTGTGAGAGTTATATATCACAGAGACATACTTATAGACTGATATATTTCAAGCAATTTACCTTATAAGGTTATTATAATAAATTGAGAAAAAATGCAAAATCCAAGCAAGCTACATGGTTTTTTGGAATAGAGTGACCTTTGATGGAGAATAAAATTAATTCTGTATTTGAGAGACACTAGCGAATAAAGAAATAAAGAGCTTATCAATAATTAAGACTTTAAGTGTGTACAGTATCTGTCACTATATACCTTTACAGTTTGCACTGTTAATAATCATGGTCACTGTTAATGGTTATGACAGTGTATTTGTTACCTGCAAATGTGAGGACACATTTATGGCATTTCTATCCTCTGAATTTCTGTCAATACAAATATTAACAATATAGTACCAATATTATAATCATCAATATTACTATAATTGCAGAATAGAATAGAAATTTGAGTTTTTCCGGGGTGAAGCACTTACTGGAAAAGGGGAGCAGGGAGTCTAAAAAAAGACGTATTTTTGATTTGAGTGTTGAGGTAAGGATAGCACCCAAACTGTCTAAAACTGCTGTCTATGTAGGCAGCTCGGTAGAATGTGACACAGCCTCGGTGTGGATTTGAGCGGGGTCCTCGCGTACACAGGAAGGAAGAACTCTTAGCTAGCAGACGTCGGATACTGTAAACAACTCACTTTTATACACCTCACAGATCATAAAGACATTACGCTTGCTTCTCAATCATTTGCATGATGTGTAAAAGTTGTTTTAAATGGTGTGTTTGACTGTAGATCTGAGGACTGGTATATTGTTAGAGCAGGTTTGCGTTATTTACAGAGCTGATACGCAAGCAGCTAGTCAGCTACTACGCAAGCGTAGCTAAAGCTCCTGTCACTATACGGACCGCTTTGCTTTTTAATAAAACTCTCACTCTGATTTCACACAATAAAAACAATAGAAATGTTACCGTTACGTGTGTTACGGAGTGTTATAAGACGGGTTTGATTGTAAGCAATGTTGTTAACGGGTTTGTTAGCTTGTTCTCTTGGTTAGCACATAAGCTAATGCTAGCTCACTTACAAGCTCGTACAAAAATCTGTAGCACAACAGCATATAAATGCTTTTTCTATTTAAGTAATGCTTTTAAGATATGTTTGTTTAAATGCGATTCTCTCACAGTGTATAGGTTAGTAGATAGTAAGGAATATTTGACTCGCTGAGTAGAGTCATTTGAGTTGTGTCCAATACAGTTGTGTCCTATTAGCATTTTACAGTTGTGTAAAATGCTAATAGAAAATAAGTTAAAGTTTCTCTAAACATGAGTTGGCCGGACTGGTGCTATGGAAGGCCCTGGAAGTGTCAACTCAGTACAGAAGATGCACAGCAGCAAAACAGGTGGCAACTCCTATAAACCAACAACTGCTGAGATGAATTACCCAGGAATCAAATGGTAATTACAAATAAAGTTTTGTTTTGCATTTAACCATTGTGCTGATACAATGTGCATTGTGTGTTGTATGTTCTTGAATGAATACATTTATTGATGAATGAGTTGACATGAGCTTTATTGTGTTTTATATATCTTTTAAATATTAAAGAGATACACTATAAATGTATGGGTCAACCCATGTCAAATAAAATGCGTTTTTCATAGTTTTCTTATTTGTTGATGGTGACTTAACAATATTCGATTCTGTCTGTGCTTATATATAAAATAGCACATCATATAGTACTGATATGTTCTTGTATGTTTATTTATATTTTTTTTAGGTTTTAAAAGTCCTCAATCATGGGCGATATGAAGACCCCTGATTTTGATGATCTCCTGGCTGCCTTTGACATCCCTGATGCAACCAGTCTGGATGCCAAAGAGGCCATACAGGAGAATCATGATGAAGGAGAGGGACACCTAAAGCCCTCAGAGATGTGCATCGATGCCACAGCGTTGATCCCTCACCCAGTGACTACAACAGATGCCCCTGCTGTCAGTGTTATAGTGAAGAACACCAGCCGCCAGGACTCCTATGAACCCCTTGTGGGAAAAGAGGGCTCGCATTTGGGACACCTTTTACAAAATGGCTTTAAGTCTTCTGCAAGCTCACTTAAAACACATCATATTGAGACACATCCCAATGGTTATCCAAAGCTGGATATCGCTCCTGTCAATGGGGACTTTTCAACGCACTTCTTGGAAAACAGTACTGTGCCCTACAGAACTGATAACGTTCCTGGTATGTCAAGGCCTATACCTCAGTTTAGCCCTATATCTAGCCCAGAGTCTGAAGACATTCAGAGCAGTGGAGTTGATGACCGTCCAAAATGTGCAGAGACCTCTTATTTCCCTTCTGATTCACTCTTTGCATCTGCATCTTTTCCTGTGTTAGACAATCCTGGAAAGTCGAGAGCTTGCAGCTTAACATACAAGTGTCAAGAAAGAAATCCTGGTTCTCAAAGTTTCAACGATCTCTGTTGTGAAGTCTCTTTCAAAGACAGCAGCTCAGCATGCTACAATAAAGACACAGACAAAACAAGTTATGATTCAGTTCCTAAGAAAGACTGCATTGAAGGTTTTGGATCAAATGCATATCCAACCCCTGAGATGAATATTTCTTTCTCCAACATGTGTGTCAAAGCTCAGACCATGTCTTCTTGTCTCGATGCATTAGCAGCCCTGAATGCTAAAAAGGATTCCGGTGAACAAACTAATTCAAGGGATTTTCCAAAAACCCCAAAGGAGGCTATAAAAATTAGTCCCAAAATTCCCATATCACCAAGGAGCCCCAGAAGTCCTCTTGAGGTGGTGAAACGTTACATAAGACAGCCTGACAGCCCAATGAGTATATGCAGTGATAGCAGTGGAAAAGCATCTCCAGCTGTTGCTACTGGCTCACCTCCAGCCATACCAAGAGTCAGAATAAAGACAATCAAAACCTCATCTGGAGAAATCAAACGTACTGTCACAAGCATATTGCCAGACTCTGAAACTGAAGATCTGCAGTCACCCTTTGGGTCATCGCCATCTCAGTCTTCAGTTGAAGATGCCTTCTCTAAAACATTGCCTGTGTACCATTTGAACAATATTATTTCTGAAGTCATTTTTGAAGATGGAAAACAGGAAGCCTCGAAGACAGCTTTATTAGGTGCCAAATCGGCAAGTGTGAAATCCGTGAGGAGCTCAAAGAAACCTCATTTTCAAAACAACAATCATACTCTTAAGATAACACAAAGAGGGACTAAACAGAGGAAGGCTTCTACTGCTCATACAGGTTCTTTGGCTAATACAAGTAACCTCCCTAAGGCATTACACTTAGCTAACCTAAATCTAGTCCCACACAGCGTGGCTGCCTCAGTTACAGCAAGATCTTCCTCCAACAGACAGGACCGCTCTCAGTTATCATCCTCAGTGGTGTGCAGTTCTGTGCCCTTAGTGCACCAAGTCAAGAAAGTTTCCCCAAACACACGGGCCATTATCCCAAATACTGCAGCTGGAACTTTAAACAGACTGTTGAATTACTCAAACCCTGTGCCAACTTATGTTCCTGACCTGAGTCCACCACCAGGCAGCAATATCAAGCTTCCACCACAAGGCTATTGCTGCCTAGAATGTGGAGATGCTTTTGGGCTGGAAAAGAGTCTCGCCTACCATTATAGTCGGAGGAGTGTGCATATTGAAGTAGCATGTACCCACTGCTCCAAAACATTGGTGTTTTATAACAAATGTGCTCTTCTGGCACATGCACGAGATCACAAGAACAAAGGCATGGTGATGCAGTGCACGCAGTTGTTTATGAAGCCCATTGCTGTTGACCAGATGTTGGAGCCCACCAAACCTAAGCAGTCTGTAAATCGATTACCTTATGAGAACAGCACAACAGAGTCCAAAAACCAGGCAGTCTTGCCTCTTTATCCTGACAAATTGATGAGACATGGATTCAAATGCCTGGATTGCAATAAACAATTGTCAGACTACACTGCACTTGCAGGTCACTATCAGAGGATATCTGTGGATTCTAAAGGTCTGGTGAGTAAAATTACTGTATAATATATTATTTAGGATAAAGTAAGAAATTATAACAATTTATACAACTTGGAAGCAATTA